>CM030859.1:9550838-9610838 GCA_018105865.1 Metaphire vulgaris | reverse complement strand
GCGTAGCGACGGCAGGGCCATATTAAGGCGGGGGCTGAGGGGGCTGTAGACCCCCGGCCCATCATGAAAATAGACCCACCGATTTCCGAGATAACTTTTTATGCTTATCAGCACGATTTGGAAGGGAGATAACCTTCCTTTTTTTGCTCGTCAGAGATTTTTAGTACAGACGACGGCCTTTTTCTCAGCCCCAGACCCACTCGGACCTTAATCCGGCCTGAGCGACGGGGGTATATCGGTATATTTACCGCCCCCCCAAATCAGACTACCTTAAAATTTGTAATGTGTTTTTAAAGATTTTCTAAGTTTTTAAATATTTATATCCCAAATCACATCATACCCCCGCCCAAATCAAATTCCTGGTTACGCCCCTGATGCATGCACATTGAGTTCCTCGGTTACAAAAGGCATTGGCGTAGCTACGGGAGAGATAACAACTGGGTAACAACGGGGCGGGGGTTCCCCTATTCGGGTTGGGACCGGTAGTGAGATTTTGCGCAAAATCGCTGAGTAGTAATAAGAGATCGAGGAGCAGTGGCGGCTCCACATGAATGCCTGACCCCCAGTGACCTCACCTATTTGGACCCTACTACACTACTACTACTACTACTACTACTACTACTACTACTACTACTACTACCGCTATTACTATTATTATTATTATTATTATTACTACTACTACTACTACTACTACTACTGCTACTACTACTACTACCGCTATTACTATTACTACTTATTACTATTATTATTACTACTACTACTACTACTACTACTACTACTACTACTACTACTACTGCTACTATTGCTACTACTACTACCTACTACTCAACAAATGGATGCCGCTCCATGCTTAGAAGTTGCCACCCCAACGGCCCCCACTTGCCAAATCCTGGAGCCGCCACTGTCGAGGAGAATGGATGAACTGTGGAAGCGCTTGACTCGATGAGGCTCATGGCCCACAAATGTCGGATGTGCCTCTCCCCACGCATTTCGAAATCCTGGCTACGCCACCAAGACAAAGGGTAGGCTTACGTGTCTGACTGAATAAAAAGCATATCTACGCCAGTCTCGCCAGATTCTTTCCATTGATAAAGACGTTTGTATTTTGACGTTTGCGCTGCGATGTCACGTGACAGAGCGTCACAAACTGTCAGCGACGACTATAATCATGACAGTGCGTCATGACGACGTGACAATGACCTCTCCAACTCAGACGGCGTGACGTGCGTCAATAGGAATAAAGCATGTCCTGCAACCAGGTGCTCAGTCTCTCAGATACCGAACTGTTTGTTCTGTGCAGACTTATGGTAGGTCTAGACTCTCTGTCTGTCTCTCTCTTTCTCTCTCTTTCTCTCTTTCTCTCTTTTTCTCTCTTTCTCTGTCTCTCTTTCTCTGTCTCTCTCTTTCTCTCTCTCATCTGTCTCTGTCTCTCTCTCTCTCTGTCTGTCTCTCTCTCTCTCTCTCTCTCTCTCTCTCTCTCTCTCTCTCTCTCTCTCTCTCTCTCTCCCATCTATCATTTCAGCAGAGACATGATTATCTTCTACTTCTCCTTTTAGTATCTAACGCCAATGTTAATCCCTTGCTGTATACTTAATAACTCATGTTTCTGAAATTAACACTTGCATTTTATGACTCAATCGTTCTCTGTTTTGCTATCTGATACTGTACTGATAGAAGGGCCTGCTTGACTGAATGATCTTTTGATTGATCTTTTGATCTTTTGATTGATTGATGCCACATGCCTTTTTAAGCGATAAAAAGCGATGTCTCTCTCCCTCCCTGTCTTTCTCTCTCTCTCTCTCCCATCTATCATTTTAGGTTAACATGATTATCTTCTTACTTCTCCCTAACTTCTGTACCTAACCATAGAAGTGCCAATGTTAATCCGACCTTTTTTTGCTCGTCAGGGTAAAAAAATGATAACTCATTTTTCCAGAAAAAAAACACGATGACATTTTTTTTTTTTTTTTCTCTGTTTTGCCCGATTTGAAACTTTACCCCCGATAGAAAGATGCCCTCCTTGACTGAATGATCTTTTGATTGATCTTTTGATCTTTTGATCTTTTGATTGATTGATGCCACATGTCTTTTTAAGCGATAAGAATAGGCCTAATTATCATAATAAATTGATTTCGGAGGCTCTTCATGAAAAGTGTCACAGTGTCACTTTAACTCAATATTAGAATTCGATAGGTCTACTGGTCTATTTAGTAAATTTGCGGCTCTAATGGATAAACTTCTTTTCAAAATTTAATAATTTATTTATATTTTTAATATGCACTCTATTTAGGTCAAATTCTTTTCACACAGGCTTATACAGCCTACTAAACCACTTTAAATCACATTATTATTATTATTATTATTATTATTATTATTATTATTATTATTATTATTATTATTATTATTATTATTATTATTATTATTATTATTATTATTATTATTATTATTATTATTGAGAGTGTGACGCCATTTTCAAACCGGTAACTTAAAGTGTGAGAAATCGTACTCATTCAGAGGAAGTGGCTTTCAGAAATACGGCTCAGTCGCTATCCTTCGACGTTTGAACTCGGACTCACATTCACGATCCTGGATAACCGCCCCGTTTCCTCTTCCAGGCACGACGGACTTTCCGCTGGAGATGGTGTCGGTTGAGCCGGAGCCTACACCGCAGAACGCAGAGGCGAATGTCTTGCCTCCGTTTCTCGGTAAATCGATCTTTGTCGTTTTCGGGCGGAGTCCCAAATTGTTAAGACCTCTTGGAACACTTGGGTCAAACTTATCTCTGGAGAGAATCAAAGACGGCGAATGAAGAAGATTTGTCAGATTCTCGTGGGAGCCATAAATCGAAGCTTTTGACAACGTGTCAACCTTTCTTCGTTTGCCTGGAGTGCACTTTGACGGAGTCGCGAATCTCTTGACACCAGTGGTCAGTGGTCTGCTTCCGTACATGAGCTCGTCCTCGAGCTGTTTTGCCTTCTGCTGTTGCCGCGAGAGTTTCTCGTTTTCCTTTTCAGTGGCAAAGTTTTCGTGCTCCGCCAGAGTGTAGTCTCGGAAGGTCATTCCGCTGACGAGGAACTGTTTTCTCGACGATTTCTCATACTCGTCAATTTGTGCCGTCACTTCCTGTTCAATCTTGGGAAGATCAACGGTCAGTTTCTTTCTGGTCATTTTCCTCCTTCATCAGTTTTCCTCCGCGAGTGTTCAATCTGTCGGGATTTCTTGCCTTGCGTTCAAGCGTAAGAAACTGTTCCCAGAGTCCGTGCCAACGCTCCACCTTCTCAAAAATCTTCGCCTTGTCCTCGTAGTGGGACTTGACCGCACGCAACTCCATTTCGTGCCTCAACATCAGCTCCTCCGTGGCTGGTTCTTCGTCGAATGGTCGGAAGGTCATTCTGTGTTCCACCAGAACGAAACACCGGTCCCACCAGCCGACCAGTTCGTCTCGCAATTTCAAGATGATGTTCTGGATGTTGAGTAGCTTCAGCTGCTCGCATCGGTCGAGTTCTCTGTTCAGCTCATTGACTGCATGGTTGGAACAATTTGTAACTTTCTTCTCAAATTCTTTGACCTCATCGGAGGGTATATCCAGGCGAACCCAAAGAGCCTTGACCTTGATCCAAAGGTCATTCACTTTGTTTTTATTAGTAGCCAACAGCCGTGCAAGCTTATCGTGATAGCACTTTGCTCTTTCTATGTTATCCGTCGCAAGTGAAATCAACTCCAAATTCGACTCCACAACGTCTCGTTCGAAGCCCGTGCCTGGCTTCTTGTCGAGCTCGTGCAAGATCTGCAAAACCTTCTTCCTAACGTCACAAAACAGCTTCTGACGTCTTTCCTTTTCCTCCTCCAATTCCCTGATGTGCTCCTCGAGCGACTCCAGTTGTCGTAGACTGGGAGTCACCTTTGAGTCGATGAGGAAAACCCCGACGCACAACCGACGCGCGAGATTCGCGTCGGCCGTCGTCAGAACGAGAAGACGTTCGTGGTGTTCTTGTTTCACCGATTCCAGTTCTTCTAGTTTCTCCCGAAGCTTCTTTTTTCAAGTTCATGGACGGGGGGAAAGCTATCGTCCGGCTCGCAAACCGGAAGATGCAATTCCTGCGTCACGCCAAATAACTGACTCAGTGGCGTCGAGAGGGGGGTGCGGGGGTGCGGACCGCACCGGGTGACACCATCTAGAGGGGCGACACCCAAAAAAGGATTACCCTTTTTTTGCTTGTCACGGCATCTGACTGAGTAGGAAAATACACAAATATAAGGATGACCTTTTTTGCTTGTCACGGCATTTGAGAAGGAAAAAAACAAGGATGATTTAGAAGAGGTCCCAAGTCTAAATGGGTGACACCACGATTTTACCGCACTGGGTGACACCAACCCTAGCGACGCCACTGAACTGACTGGAAAACTTCTGGACGTTGTCGAGCATCCTTTGGCGCAGCTGGTCCTCTTCCCCGACCATGTCGTTTAGAAGGTCGTTGACGCGCCGAAGCACCACCGCCTCGCGTGCCTTCCGCTGGTCGTTTTCTATTCCGATCTGGTCCCAGATCGCAACTAGACGCTGCATAGCGCTGTCCAGACAGCGATGCAGATCAGCAAATTCTGATAAATTGACAGCAGAAGTCTTGCTCTCCTTCGTGTCCTGGGGCTGAGAGTCCTTTGCCTTCTTAGGCGCTGCTGCCTGTCTCTTTGTGACAGCTTTCTTTGATGTCTTTGGAGCACTGCTGGGCGGAGCAGCTGCCCGCCTTCCTCAGACTCCTTCCCTCCGACAGATCAACGTCAACAAATGCAGCTTTGGCTTCAGTTACTGTTTTTTCGCCAGTGACTGAGTTTTCTGCTTTGGAGCTGCATGTGGTTTTTTTGACTGCTTTGCTGTCTTCCCAGCCTCTCGGCGGGTCGATCGTAAGCACAGGGTATAATTGTACTGAGCTGTGTAGCAGCCCTTGATGTCGCAGAGACAGAGTGGAGGATACGGATCTACGATTGCCAGATCGCACATATTGTTTAGCGCCACAAGAAACTTGGTCTGGTCCAGACGATCGAGCCACCGACGGCAGAACACAAGCGTGCCGAAATGCTTGTCGATCACGGCGAGAGGCTGCATCGACTTCGTCACTCGGGTCAGAACATGACCGGCTTCGTAGTTCTTCATGCAATGAGTCGTCTCCATGTCGTCGTGAACCTGAGCCTTTCCGTAAAATATTATTAATTAGGCTATTAGGCCCTATTATTATTATATTATTATTATGGATTGGAATGTTAGATGTAAAAAAATGATAGCTATTTTAAACGTAGTTTGCTTATAAAGCCGACGTCATAATGTTAAACGGTAAATAAATTTCTAGTGACGTCAGCGCGTTCAGTCATTTCGAACTTTCAGTCTTCGGTTACAAACTTACAACAGTTCCATCAATGAATGTTGATATCAATCGTCTTAGTAAACGAGGAAAGAACAGTTTAAAGTAAACAACTAAACTGGTGATTGAATCTTGCTGTTGCGTAACATCGCATCAAACAAACGATGCTATCTTATCCTTCGAATTGTTCAGCATCGAAAGATGCCGAAACTCCGCCGACAAGACCGATTACCTTGGAAGACATCCCTGATCCAGATGGAGGCGGAGAGGCAATGCCGGAAAAACTGCATCCCGCTAAGATTCGACAGACGAAGTCCGCAATTTGGGACACCTCGGACAAGGACTCGGGGGCCAGGACCCACCAGCAGTCGACGAAGCCCCGTGCTAGTGTTGCCCAAGGCAAGGTCAGAGAAATGGTGCGGTTTTTCGATACGAGCTTGAACACCAAAGGCCTGATTGACCTTGGAAGCCACCTGGCGTGCGCTGCCAATCCGTCTCAGCTGGCAGACACAGACAGCAGGACAAGTGAAGAGACCGACAGATCGTCTGCTCTGGATGACGAAACAGAATCGAACGCCAAGAACTGCCAACCAGAACAGGAACTCACAAAGACGAAGACATCTGGTACTCGCAAAGATACTGCAGTGAAACCGGCACCCAGGCATTCTCTCAAAACCGCTCCACGCAAGGCAGCAGCAGCAGCAGCAGCAAATACAGATGCGACGTTGAAGTCATCTCGAACCTGCTCAACGGATAGTCAACCAACGAATATTCCCGACCACGATTCCACCAGAAGAACGGACTCCAGGCGGATGGAAAATCGAACTTGTCCACGATCCAGTTCTCGACAGCGACAAGGACCGCCGGACAGTACATCTCGATCGGGTGGACCGCCGCCGCCAAAGCGCGAAGATACCATTACCACGAAGTCTAGTATCACCACCAGATGCGGTGGTATTCAGGTTTCTGGTGGTAAGACTGGAAGAACCGTTTCACGACCAGCCTCGCGCCGCAGCTCGGCAGACGAACTACAAGAACTCGTCAACATCAACAGTGCTGTTCACCTCGCTCCTAGAAGTCCCAAGAAACTTCAAATCATTAGTGGCAACAATTCGACAACGAAACGCAAGGAATTGGTTAAGGCGGACAAGAAGACCGTTGCGACCGAAGAGCAAGATCTGACGAATAACTTGCCCGAAGAAGCGATCGACCGATACGAAAGTGCTGTCCAAGAAAAACACCAAACCAACGATCAACTGTCGAGCTTCGCTGTTGTCCAGCCGGTAAAGATTGCGGAAAACTGGAAGCTGGCTATTGGATTCGTTGTCACCATTGCTGTTCTTGTCATTTGTATACTATACATTGCCATGAACTTCATGACCACGGCTGAATCAAATTAGAATCTAATGATAACGTGTCTGAACATAGTTAATCACTGTGACTATCCATTGACTATCATATCGCCGATATCCATTGACTATCATATCGCCGATCTATAAGCGAACTTAGAAAATATGAAATCACCACCTGATTCACATCAATTATCACATACACTACTACCGTACATTTTCAAATCTCTTTAATCAATCACAGATATTGTACCAGCAAATCTGTGTAATTTATCTTCAATTTAAGGCATATGTCTACAATAAACTTCTTGAAGATCCATATTCGTGTGTATTCATGTGTAAAACAGGGTGATAAAAAAGGTCACCAAGTCAATTTTGACGCCCACGGGGACCAAATGTATAAAAATGTTTGACAAGCAAAAAAAAGAAAACGAAAGATATTCTGAACAGCAATTTTATATGCAAATAAAAAAACTGATATATATATATATATCCAACTACAATAATTCAAGACTTTTTATTCAATACAGTATTACAAAATTCGCAAACAATAAATATAATTATTGATATTTGATTAAACTGAACTACTGATTACACATGCCATAGAAATGACAATATTTCACAAAGTTAAAAAGCTGTAAAGATTGCATTACGTTTTTATGCAGATATCAATTGGCTTAGAGATGCTACAAGCATTTACTGCAAACTACTGAAGAGATAGAATTTACAATTACAGATAACTGAAAATAAGCCATGTAGATATATCACAAACTAATGTAACAACTCAAATTTCGATAGTGTCAAAATGTTTGTTCATATCACAAGTTATTCCCACATTTTTTGGCACAAATTTTGGAAAGAGGAATTTTTTAAGGTGAAAAAGGAAACATAATAAGCTGTAAAGTCAGAGTGAAGCAAAATACAGTGCTAATAGCTGGAGATCAAAATGGCTAGTTACCTAAAAGAATGAAGTATAAAAGATGTTGAAAAAATCTGGCTAACAGACTGGCAGTCAAATGTAATGGAGATGCTTCAGACACTATCAAAATATCTGTGCTACACATTTCTTGACTCGAAGAAGGCATTTGAGAGAGTTGTACTAAAGTCATAAGATGGGCGACATGGAAATGCAGATTGGTTTCAGTTGCTATTGACAAAAATTGGCGTTAAAATTTAAGATCAAAGATGAACTAAAATCTCATTTTATCAAATGCAAAATCAATCACCGCTAAAATTCCTAACGAGTCTGCAGCCAAGCTTAAAACATTATCGTAAGTCAACTATAGTAGATCAAAGAAATTCCTGAATACCGTACACAACTACAATTAAAGAGATCAATTTCAATTTTTTTGATAACTTAAAAAATCTAAGAAACGCTACAGTAAGCATCTGATCAATGAATACAATTGAACTTCCATAATTTTAATACATTTGCTGCGATGGAAATAGCATCATAACCAGAACCAAGCAGTCCGACAAATTCTGTAAGTTCCAACACCGCTCCAGATACAAACACATGATACAAAAACAGTTGGTATAACCGTACCAAACAAATGCTGATAGGCAAACACATGATAAAATAAAACAACGTCTAGGCAATCCATTAATTAAGCTGGTATTGAGTAACTTAACATATACATGTATAATGAATCATATAACCCGAACTGGGAAGCCTCTGACAAATAAATGCCTTGAGAACGCATCAGCGACAGTCTTGTCACTAAGCAAATGGTTAATTAACATAGATAGCCTGACTAGACTAAATATTGCACTCTTGAATACTGAAACACTCGATGGGCAAATGTTCTGATTTAATGAAGAAATAATAAAAGCAATCGATCTCCAAATCAACAACTGCAATACCTCGGCCACATGACCACACATACACACACTCACGCGCGTGCGCTTGCGTACACGAAACTTAGCAGTAGCACACTGAGCTACAGACAATATACATTCTCGAAAACTGAATGACATACTTCTCTACAAATACCGGTAATGCAAATATTAAAAAGCTTTGCCAAGCCACACACATACAGTACTCACTATGCCTACACAAGACTAAATTCTTCTATGCAAGTATTTTCACTAATACTACACACAATCTAGCGTTCAATGCCACATAATGTGCTCTTGTACATAAAGTGTCCCAGATAATAATCTATCCATATATATAAACATGTAGCAAATGTATTAGACAGAGCAGTGGGTGCAATTGATGTGAACAATTATGTTTTCTTGGTTGAACAAGAAATAGTAAAATTTTAAAAATTATAAAATTTCAAGGCATAACCACTAAATTCAGGCCAACACTAGCACCAGGAACAAAAAATACACCCATATGATTATGCTCCAATGTGAACACAACATCAACAGTATTTTTTAAAAAAAAGAACATGGAATGAAAAACCACCGGAATAATACACACTATATCCTACATTACATCTTATGTGCTAAGATATTCAGAATATAAAATAAAATATTAAAAGAAAAGAAACAGGAAGACAATAGCAAACAGCTTTAGGCAGGTCTGCCAAGTGGGGGTGGGAGCATGGGGGCAAATGCACAGGGGTCCTGGTGATCTGTGTAGGGGCCTGGGCAGGTTGGGTTAAGGTTTGGGCTAGGATCAAGGGAAAAAAGGTCGGGTCAGGACAACTGGGTACCGCCGATTGGGCCCGGCAACTGGGTAACGGGACATCTCGGCCCCGTACAATAGGGAGAGAGAATGGTGTTTTATGCTTTAACATCATAAATGCCTGTGCGTACAAAGAACTGTACTCAATTTGTAGCCGATGACAGAAAAAAAGGCCACCAGATTTTTAAACTTTCTCAGTTCTTCTTAAGTCCATATATACCGTACATGCTGCATTTCTAAAAGAAAAGTCATCACCAGATTTTAAATTTGTACTCAATTTGTAGGGTATGATAGGCAAAGAAGACCACCAAGTTTCTCGGCAGCAATGTTCCCTCAAATTTTTTTTTGGCCTAAGTCCAGTTCGAAAAGTAGTGCCTGAGATGTCATACCAGATGTTCATGCCTGATGTCCCTGAATTTTTTTCACATATTGTCACCCAAGATAACAGTTGTCAAAAAAAAAATCAGTGTTTTTCAATTCAAACTCAAAATCACTATGCTGATAAGGAAACAAAGTCATCACCAGATTTTAAACTTTCTAGGAGCCCTGCGGGTACTCTGCACAAGGGCCCAGAATTTCTCTCGGCAGTCCTGGCTTTAGGAAAATCACTTATAAAGAAAAAAACTGAATTGATCAAACACTGTTCAAAAGGAAAATACTGCAGGGTCCTGAATATTATTCTAGTATTGCCATAGCACCATGACAAAAAAACACTGGATGTCAGTCAGTCCATGATAGACTCCAGACAAAGGTTAAGCGACTTAACCAAAGATTGTGGTCAATAGCAAAGATCATGTAGCTAAACAAGATTGTGATCACTACCAACGAAAATAGCTAAACCTCCAGTCATAAGATATGTATCATCGTCACAAAATACTACATCTGCGGAATCTACATCTGCGGAACCTACATCTACAGAATCTACATCTGCTATGTGTCTTCTTCAAATGCACAGAAGATGGGGTAGCGAATCAATTTAAGCTCTTCCTAAGATTATATGATAATAAGGAGCCGCATAAACTGAACCTGCAAAACCTTATAAAAGCAGACAACGCACACACACACACACACACACACACACACACACATACAATACAACTAAAACTGGCCCAATACAGGAGAGAAATGAAACCAAAATAATAAAATGCACAAGAATATAAATTCCATAGACCAGGAAATCTGGAAAATTATTATATCTTGCCACCACAGAATCAAACACAACACAGCGACAATTTATCATGAGTGCTTCAAGTATTTTCACTCATACGATACACGCCCACATATACAGCACGAAATGGCACGTAATGTGCTTCTGCATAAAGTGTACAATGCACTCGTGAAAAAAAGAGGCCACAGACTATAGCACACCCATGCAGCAAATATGTTAAGACATCCAGCAATAAAGAAACCATATAACTAAATATATGTAAAATGCCAAAATATGTAAAATGGCTCTTAGATTAACAAAATACTTACTGTACAGGCATTGCATTATAAAAAAATTCCAAGCAATAATTAATTAGAATCTTAAGTTAAGGAGACACAAACATAATGAAATCATTTCACAAATGTTTCTATATTTATGGAAATGCTAGCGGCATACTTTGTATGAATAACGAAAAACAGCTCTTAATATTTTTGACAATCTGTGAAATTGTAATGTTAAAAACTAAGTCCTGCTACTCAGCAACTCAGGATCGCTTGACAAGTCAAGTACCGATGTATCTCAACAGAATTATTAAGGACATTCACTATTAGATAACTGCAACATATTTAACAGAAACCACTGCAAAAGACAAAGTATCAACAGCTCTGCAAGACTTCAACAACAAACTGTATAAAATCCAGCTTGAAGAGACCAAAAGTATCGATATGACAAAAATCAATTTATCAAAATCAATCACAAGATACGTACACAGAACATTTTACTGGTGTTTGGTGACAATTATGTCTTAATTGATTCTATTTCAGATGTACAGCCACGTCGATAAATTTACCCAAAACGAGTTGTCCCTGTAGTTGCCTATCCATATCAAGAATGACCCTCAACATTTTTATTTCTGTCCTGTCAAAATTGATTTTGGCCTCCATAGTCAGCATTTATATTTCACTATCGTAGAAGTAAAATAAAAGAAATCTGAATATCGCAAGTTTGCTTTCCTACAAAAAAACCTACAGATTTTAATGAGTATCATAATAATCATTTTAAAAACTATTAATTTGATTTTGATTGAGAAAGCTTTGAGAAATTTCAATTTGAAAATCATAATGATCTCTACAAATTTAATCAGGAAAAAAATAGTCCCATTCAATTCAAAAACCACGCTGGCAACATTCAAATCGACTAGATATGGCTATATTTGCGAACAAATCCTTAAACAACGGTCAAGCCAAGTTTTTAAATAAAACTAACTTTTAAACATGAAAGTTACATGTTGGACCAATTTCAACAAAACATCCACAATATTTACGTCCTACACTTTTCAATATAATTACTACAATACTCTAATAGGAAGCCTGCTAGCATCATTACCAGTTTATTTATTATAGTCATTGAAGAAATTTTGAACCTTTTGGTGTTCAGAAAATTCGTAATGTTAGAAGGTCTTCTGTAAAATCACAAGCGAAAGGAAGACCGATTCGAATTTGTAAAACTTAATCACATCGGACAACTGCATTGTCACCACAGTCAGACTTCGTCTATCACGAAAGAAAGTCAAGAAGGGCTGATACGACAGCAGATGCGATGTACAGATGCAAACAAGCCGACAGAAAAAACAAAACGTTGAGAACCGAATACCACCACCATTTAAGAGACAGAGTCTTCGGTCCGTCGTTTCTAATGCCTTCCGATATCGGCAGAATGGGAAATTTTCCCGTCTCGTAGAAATGTGCGAGAAGCCGGTCCTTCTCAACCCAACGGTCGTAGACCCACTTGAGCAGGGCGTCGCCCGTGTGCGCCACATCCTCCGCCCTGTACCGCCGGAAGTGCATGACCGTCTGGCATGGCGCAAGGCTTCCAAAGATCATGTGCAAAAGGTCGAGTGGCTTACCTTTGGGATAAGCGATGGTGATGTCGATGATCCATTTTAAATGCTTTTCTTTCTTAAGACCGGTCGATTCTGCAACCCACATATAAATATATCCATCAATATAGTTTGGTCGGCAATAAAGTAAGATACATCATCGTCTTGCATAAACTGTGACTTTTGATGTTTCATCAGAGGTATAGCAAACAATAAACAATTACTCAAAAGCAGAAGCATAAATTTAGATGAAAAAGTGGGTGACTGAACCATATACCATTTTCCTTCCCTAGCCTGGCTTCTCAAAAGTGGGGGCTCGAACCTTGAGGCCTAATAGAAGGTAACACTTATGCTCAAAAGTCTATGCTCTGGGAAGAAATTAAGATAGCAACTTCATGCTACAATCTATGCTTCTATATGGAAGGCATTTATTGAAGTCACAGCATACAGTAAATCCAGCATGAATTTATTTAACACCAGACACACAATGAAACTCCCCAGAAAATAAAAATAAGATTGGAAGAATACACACACAGATAAAGTCTTGACAAAACTTTTATCATAAGATTTAAATACTGCACTTTAAGTGTAAGACAACCTAGCTGTATTAAAATGGTAAATACACTGCATATTATTTTACCCAATGTAATGTAATGTAACAAAATATTGTTACAAAATGTGGCATAATAATAACATTTTATCCAATGTGGCAAAATAAAAATTGTTGACATTTTAACTTGGCACAGAGCAAGTAGAAACCATGATTAATGCATCATTTCACATAGTATTCAATGCATTCTTTTCTTAAGGGTACAATTGTAATATATTTTTAAAACCACGTTTGAAAAATAGTAAAAAGTAAAATAACATAAACGACATATTCAAAATTCCAACGGGCACAGCATGAAGCCGTACGAGTGTAATTTTAAAAAGAATTTGATAATTTCTGCCACTCGGGCTTTAAAAATTCACCCCGGCTCCACTCTACATCTTCTGTAATGCTGCAAGTTTGGCAAAAGAATTAAACCAAAATACAACATCAATAAGAAAGAGAAATTAGTAAGTAAGTTCAGCCACAACCAACCGACATCTCCGAAGGAGTTTGCCACTGCATGGATATTGTTAGTTGTAGAAGAAGACGGTGACGATGGCATTGGCGAAAGCGTTTCCATAATGGTCTGCATTGCACCGACTCTGGGAAGGGTCACGTGTTCCAAGACGGGATATCCATGCTTTCTGGCATAACTGAAACAACGATGGCCATAAAAATGTGTTACTTCTGTGATCATTCGATCTTTAAAAAAAAAAACTGCTGCAAACCACAAAATAGACTTGTGTTCTATAACAGGATCAAGAAAAGTGCTGAACTCAGAGTAAAATACTTAAGCTGTCAAGGAAACTAAAGAATAAATTGCTTCAGAAGAGATAATAATTAATCAGTGTCTTTTTTCTAGAATAAAAGGTTTGGAAACTCGTTTCCAGAACCATCGAGAGAAATTTCTACTGGCAAATAAAAAGTTTGGAATTTTTTTGGTGAAAATTTTTGTGCTCATCAAGTGTCAAAAAGTGGCGACCCTTTTTGCTCATCACGTGAAACTGATAAAAGAACTGATTGCAAGTAAAATCCACATTATTGCATATCAACTAATCTAGCAAAAAAGGCATGGGAAGGCTGGTTCCACTGGAAAAAGCACTGGATATAATTAATAGTCATTATTATTATTATTATTATTATTATTATTATTATTATTATTATTATCAAAAGGTGACCCCACATATCAGTGAGATTTTCCAGCTCAATATTAAACCCACTACTTCAATGCTTCATGTGCTAAGATGCCAACAAGATTCAACACCAATTTTCCTTACGCCTGACTAGATTCTTTTCTTTTATAGAAAAATCCACCTTCGGGAAACAGGAGAATCCATTTGCGATCACGAGGAATGTATACCCGCTGAAGGTGAGACTTTAGTTCGACCAGTTGCGTCTGTCTTGTGTCCTGGCCCTTCAAGACAAAAATTAAACACAAAATTTTTGCCACTGGCGGTAAAACTTATTCTTCTTGGATTGATTGTTTCGATTCGGTGCGCCATAAGCTCATCACATGACAGTAGCACTATAGAAGTCTAATGCAATGATTGACTGCTTGACTGACCATGTGTCTGACTGACTGACTGACTGACTGACTGACTGACTGACTGACTGACTTTTTCTGTCAGCTCAACTAAATATGTTCAACTTGCCAAAGCTATTTCTGTCAGGGCAGTTTTATTGACGGAAAACCATATTTTCCGCCAATCAATAGAAATTTTTCAACCAAACTTATCACCGAATGATCATAAATTTTGGATATTAGATTTTATCAGGATTATCAACAGCCAATCGAATTTTAACAGGAAGGCAAAGATATGGTTGCATATATAACTAGAACATTACATGCTTAGTCAAACCTAAACCTCTTTATCAAGCCTACACATGTACTGTATATACTCTACAAGTCTACATGTACACCAGGGCTACTCAAATGGCGGACCGGGGTACCAAGGCCCAAACCGCAGAGACTTCCCGAATGCACCACGGCAAGGTCCAAAAAAATGTCACGACTATCGAATTATTGCTAACAAATTTCATACATCGCACTGAAATAATTTTTCTTGCTGCAAAATGCTATTAAATATATAAATTTTACTTAAAACTGGAGAGTCAAAGGGATAAAACTCATTAATTATTCTTTATTGTAGCGTTTTATTTAGGTTCAAAGAACTGGAGATTGGATATAATAAGGTTTTTTGCTCATGAACAAAAATTAACTTGAACCTTTGGTCAGACCAAAAGACAAGTCTCAATACAAATGTCTGGACCGCCACGCAAACAATTTGAGCAGTCCTGCTCTACACAGGTGCAAGTCGCGAGCATATGTGCGAATTGTACGTACACGCGTGTGTGTTGTGCGGACAAACTTTTTTACAATTAAAACCAATTCCCAACCTGGCGAATGAAAAAGTCGCCGTGAGCTGACGACACCCATCCAAAGTTTGTATACTTGAACAAGACATCCATGATCCAGTATAAGTTTCGGGCGAGACGCGGTTTACTGTCGTTAGTACAGAAGTACATCAGCATTGGAACGTCTGCTGTTGACTGATGGTTGCTGATCACGAGACATTCGCTATCCACAAGGTCAGTCACATCGTCTCCACACTCGGCCACTGAAAACATCACAGAAAAACATGACCAAATCTAAAAGTATATCAGAAAGTCCTAAAACGTTGGCACTGAGATTCTTAATCTCAAACAAAACAACAAATTGCCAATCAATCAATCAATCAATTAAGCAATCAATCAAGTCTTTTATTTCTTACTCAACATTAAGAGTAAACAATAGATTAAGTCAGTAATACTACAGGCTAATTCAAACATGCCACATTACTTCTGAATTAATTAATTAATAGAAATAAGTAATAAAGCATATGCATCAAGATATATATATGTATATATATATATATATATCATAGATTATTTATTATCAGGTAGGCTGTAGTAAAGGGTGGGTGAGAGTACCGGTAGAGAAAAGTTAGCCTGAAGGGAATAGAATATCCCGTTAAATGGGCAAAAAATCATTTATCAAATCATCATAGATAACTTCTATTCAAGATTTGCCTTAAGAATTGACAGCCATGGATTCTGGAGTGGGCTGGAGTTGCAATCTCAATCAACTAACACAACCATCTTCATCAAGTAACCGAAAGATGTACAGCACAGACTGTTCATCTAATGCCAAAGCAACCAAGAACTTAAGATATTACTAACATAAATTTACATCTGTAATGTAACGTAACACAATATTTGTAAAGCACCTCTTCTGAAGAATCACTCGCTATGATTACTGCATACTCTGAACTGAGCACCATATTAATGACTAATTTGGAAATGTATATTTTAGGAAGTGTTTAAATTAATCTCAAAATCATCTACTCTAGGTTGTGATACACAACCATAAACTGGGATACATTTAGATGTACAGAAGACATGGCGGTTTCTACTTTAACATTTTCCAGATATTTCAAAAATTCTGAGCTTTAATTTGGTTTATCGGTTTTCTTAATGAAGCCCAAAATTTGACACTGGCAACAACACAGCAGCTGGACAGCTGTGTTATTACTACTACTACTACTACTACTACTACTACTACTACTACTACTACTACTACTACTACTACTACTACTACTACTACCACTACTACTAGCTAGACAATTTATATAGTGCAATAAGCATGGCAAAATGGCCAAAGACAAGAGCGCTTTACAATACTATGTATACCCAATGGTAAATAGGTGAGTCTTAAGATTACTTAGGAAAAGTCCGAGAGAGTCAGAGTTCACAACATAGTCCGGTAATGAGTTCCACAGTTCTGGATTGCCCCATATTGACCAACAACACCAACCACATAATGGTTGGTGTTGCTGGTCAAGTCATGATCAGGTCATGAATATGGAATGAATTTTTACCAAATTACTTTACAAAAGGTGGCACAGGTCAGCCAGCGGTTGGGTCCACCCAAGGGCTGGGTCTACCAAAGGGTTTGGTTGGGTTATATTTGTTTGGGTTGGAAATTTCCATGTTTATGGTGGGTTGGGTTGGGTCAGAAAATAAGTCATGGTATAATAAATTGTAATGTATTACAGTGGGTTGGGATGGGTAAAGTAACCATATTGTTTTCATGGGTTGGTTTGGGTTTGAATCATGATGGGTTGGGTTGGATTGGGTTTTAAAAATGTACCCCAAGTCCATGTCTGGTACAGGTACAGGCACAAGTATATTCAACGTTCGGGAACACAAAGAACATTATTATCCTTCAAAACAGTACACTATGTATTGAAAGAAAAGCAATTGAAGGCAATTTATGAAAGTAATTACACTGACTTATCATTAAAGTGTGTGTTTTATTAGTTTATTATTAGTTTATTATTGTTTTTTTTGTTCTATTTGATGCTGTGCTTGTCATGAAATAAAGATTATTATTAACCAAGATTAAAGTTCCAAGTTCAACATTCGATATCAAACACTAGTAATAAGCAGGCTGCTTACAAGTATATCCTCCCGTCCAGATCCATGCAGCGACAAAGTGGAGCAGCCAGCTGTATCCAAGCCCCTCTATTTTGTTGTACAGGCCTGGATGACTGATAAGTAATGGTCTTAGAATTGCCATCCATACCAAATAGGTTGGTATAGCATAAAGATTGTTGAAAAGGACGAACAATGTACGGAAAATGGCTCTTGCAACTGTGTAGATCGTCATTGCAGGTGTGAAAATGCAACTTGAACAGTAAAAATCACCAATCAAATGTTACCAGATAGCAGTCACAAAAAAACACAAATTGCTTTTCCTAGCATGTAGCTGATATGAATGCATCAAAGTATCAAAAGAGTATTAACAGATACCCTGTTAATGGAGGCTAAGGCTAAAACTACCAATTTCCGATTTATGTGCTTAAATTGCCACTTATGTGCCTATCTACATCACATATTTGCGGAAATTGCAGTGACTTACGTTTAAAAAAGCTAACATGCAAAAAAGGTCATCCAAACAGGCACTTATCCCTGTAAACCTATGCCGATACTAGGAAAATTGAAAAACAGTTGTGATGCCATTTTGTTCCATGATAAATCAGCATTCTTTAACCACTTAACTGGGGATCCCGGATATATCCGTCCATTTTACATTGAGTTACAGTTAAATACACGGTTAAGGGGTTAAACATTTGTGAACACTTATCGAGCAAGCCTTGCCCTGTTGTATTTTTCAAACATTCTGTCACTGCTGGCTTGGAGTCCTGCAGCAGGTTTGTAGAATGACTCAAATGAACTTGATTTTGCAGCATAAAAATATCGAATTAGACTGCAATTCTAATGTTCAACTTTCAGATTTTTGTTCAGAGTTCATAAATTATCATTAAAACAGGGCAAGTCTCTTCATACTTTTGTTCGGCATAGACAAAATATCATTAATACTGGACAAAAGTCTAAAGGCGGCAAAACATTTAGGCCTCAAATGAGGATACGGTTATGACTAAGTTAAACAGCACTGAAGGACGGTAACCAACAATCATTGGCGTAGCTAGGAAAAAATTCCGGTCATGCAACCACCCCACCCATTTTCCCTCCTTCCCTTATTTTCTTTCCCCTTCTCTCTCCCTCCTCTCACCTGTTTCAACGGGAGTCCGGGGTATAACCCCCGGAAAAATTTTTAAAATCACAAATGCCCGCACGTGAATTTTAGTGCATTTTTGACAAACAAAAAGCACTTGGGATGTACCACTTTCTTCGCTGTAATTGTGAACGTTAAAAATTTCACATTCACTTCTCGAATAGTGAAATTTTTATCACAATATAGGCCTGCAACATGTACTATAGGCCTACACAGTTCCAGACGTCACTGTCTCATTACATCTAGCTTTTGACACAAAATTAACGATCATGGCAATACATGTTTCAATTGTTGATTAATTATTTAGAGTATTGTTGACTTACAGTACCTGCTAACTGCATCAGTTTCGCAGCCAACTATACAGCTGGCATCTTAGATATCAAATTGTGGAAACTGATACATTTTATTATATAAAGTACATTCAGCAATCATCATGAACTTGACTTCTGACGAGTACTCAATATAGATGTCAGAGAAATTAAGATATTTTGCCCTATTCGAACGATCGGCTGTGACACATCGGAAAACCATCCCTCCCCAACTGAAACACTGAAACCTACGCCAGTCCTAAATTAGGAAAATGTAGCTATTGTGTGCAAGCCATCGACACAGCGGGGATCTTCTGCTCAGACCCTAAGATAGTAGAGGGTGGCAGCCTTTATCAGCACAGTTTACTGAATCATGATAGATGCCATGCGATAATGACGAGACTCTTAACACAACACAGCTTTAACCTGCCCAACTGGAGAAGCGAGTATGGCACGAAAAGTTATAACCAACCAGTTGCAGTCTTGCAGAACCTACAATACCAGGTCTACACCGCCCCCGCCCCCGCCCCCGAAAATAAAAATCGCATCGGATTTACACGATTTGCACAAGTGGCCCTGGGCGGTCCGACCGGTGCAATTATGCCAACAATATCACAGGATCTCACAATGGCCACTTCATCAATTTCATGCAGAAATTCCTTGATTTACCAACAACCGATGCCCATCAATGCACCTCCACTTTATATAGTTCCTTGCCAATGATATTGGGCTTGAGTCATTGAACCTTCTAAGTCATCGGTTGGCTGATCGATTGTGAAAAGTGTAAACGATTCAATCAAGCAGTCAATAAACTTCTATGGCGCCACTATCATAATGCCCAGGGCATCATCCGATGACGCACCAAATCCAAATTGAATTAGAGCCAGGCTTGAGGTCAAGTAGGAAAGATCAGTCAGAAACAGATTCGATTCTAACCATTTGGTGGCTAATTTATTCCGCTATTTAATAAGTATTTATGCGTATAGATATCATAATTTATTATAACGGCTCTGATAAGATTGATTAGAATATAACAACGACGCTATTATCAAATGTAATTAATATTAGTAAAGATATTTGCCATTACCGTGTTATAGTTTAGCTGCGAATCTGTAGTAGATTGTTGTTCTCAAACACGGGAATTAGCCCTATTAATAACTACGCGTAATCATAATTACATAATCGTTAATAATGAAGGTTCATTGTCCACAATAAATCGCAAGTGTTAATTGTAATTATTATTTTAATTATTAAATTTATTCGTTCGTTACAACCACAACGCTCTAGGTTCAGAGTTCGCGTTCGCACATTAATGTAAAGACGGAAGATAGTATAGCGCCACATTTACAGTATGTTTTAAAATCAAGTAAGTGAGTAAAATTTCATGATATTCAATAGCGTTTCAGAGGCAGGTACCGTAGTAACCGCTTATTCATAGGCACTTAATCTAGCGTTGAAATAGCTATAGCCGAAGTTTAGTGGTCAGCCGGGCAAGGTCAATAATTATTGCGCATATCAGTCAGAGTGGTTTTCACACAGACTTACCTAGCCTTCTAATTTCTAAACCACTTTAAATCACATTATATTTATAAGGCAGTCTAAAGAACTGGAAAGGTGAATTAACATGATTTTAGCATGCTAAATACTTGCTTTTGAAATATTTTTTGGAAAGGAATATTGACTATATATACAGAATGTAAATAGCCAATTGTTTCGACTTTCGCCTCATCGACCACTGTTGAATAGTTTCATTTCCAGTTTTCCATCGAAATATTAATAATTTTGAAAAGTCTTCCGCTAATTAATATTTCTCATCTAATCTCTTCTCAAATAGTTGAGAAAGTATTGCTTTTAATAACCACTGAATTTATAAATCTATTATTTATTAATCATGCAAATAATAGCGAATACAATGACTGAACAGTGCTCGATTTTTAAAATTCCTTAAATTAGAGCTGATCGATCGATGTGCCAAAATCATTGAATGACTAATTCAAATAGAGCGCTATAAGAGCAGTGTTATTATGATGAAACGATTGCGAATTCGTTTATTTTGTCATCATGCAGATTTATTTAGCGCATTTTGCGGCGAATTTTCCCTCGCATTCGAACGAGTGTTTCTTGTGCGACGGTCTTCGTCGATCGCCCTCCGCCAGTTCCCGTTCCTCCCGCGTCGTCGCCCACCTACCATCGTCCGTCTTCGTTTCCTCGTTGCCTCGATGTCTGGAAAGCCCGGAGAAGGCGACGGGAGTCCGGGAAAGAAGGAAGCAAGTCCATCGTCGAATACGAAGTCGGATGACGAGGACATAGGCAAGCATGGTTTACATTGGCGTAAACTTGAATGCAAAAGTGCAATCCTATACCTTCCCCTTCTCCATGGTAGCATCACAAAAAGTGAGGACCCCAACCTAGTGGCCTAATAAAAGCTTACACCTGTGGTCGTTTACCACCATAGAACTCAGTCACCTCACTGGGGCTTGTGAGCAAGTAAGTAGGTAAAATCTCGTGAATTTATATACAGGCCTAACAATGTTTAAAGTGGTTCAGGAGACTCTGCCCTGAGTGAGAACACTTTCAAAAGTGGCACCGCAGTAGCTGCTTGTTCTTAGGCAAGGTAAGAAAGGTAAAGGTTCATCCGTAGATTCAATGCCTGTAGGATCCGGTGCTGATCCACGGTTTCGTGGCCATCAGCCCATAGGTGGCTAAGCCATTTGTTGGCAGAGAGTTGATGTTTGAGTGTCTTGCTGTGGTTATTAGCTCAATGCAGTTACAGCAAGAGAATTGCAACAGTTATGCTGTTACAGGCAATCAACCATTGATTACTCACTTAGCATGATTTAAAGTGGCTTAGGAGGCATTACTGCCTGTGTGAAAACCATAGGGGCGCTAACAGGGCTTGAACCCGCTCTCAGCCTGCGTCTCCAGCGTGTAACCCACTCTGCCATCTTCCACCCCTTCTTGATAATTAGAGATCTGCAGAAATGTGTTGATATGGTGCTTAGATCTTCATTTGTGTTCAAGTACTTAAGTACTTGGGTCTCAGGTAAGAATACAGGTACATAGAATCTATTCTCATCCCATTCAAATATGAACATCAAGTACTAGATTGTTGCCTCCTAGTCTGCATGTGTCAATTTATTGCCACTGGAGACTGGTATGTAGTGACATTGTTTCCTGGTAGCTGTGATATTTGTTCATTTACCTGACCGTGTAATCTAGCATATTATATCACAGACAAAAATAGCTGCAACACATAGAATCTGTTTCAGTTTAGTGCCAAGTGACAATAGGCAGACTGTTCTGTAGTCTTAATGAGAGCAGTCCATCGACAGTACAGTAAATTGTGATATTCTGGAATGTGGATTGGTTCCTTTTTCTTTCTCTTCTTTCAATCAATCAATCAAAATCGTTTTATTTTGCTTATAAAGGAATTCGCATAATGAAAAGAGCAATCAACTTTTATACATTTAAATGTATGGCTAATATTTGAAATAAATGTTAATGTTAAGTGCAGGTTAATATTTAAGATAAAAGTTAGGTGCAGATACAGTAACTAGAGGGAAATTTAAGATATGCAGCATAATAGTAACGAAGAATTACTTTTTCTGGCCTCTGAAGCTTGTGAAGTCACTTGTCAGACAGAAGCTGAGCCATCGACCGAAGAAGTCAAAGAGGAAACGACTGACATAAAGCAGAAATCGAAAGAGATCACGTCTCCAATTGGAATGACGAAAAATAGGATCATTGCAGCTGATGAAGCCGAAGCTATCGATCAAGATGTGCTAGAAGAGCCTGGCATGGAAGAGAATCCTGTTGAGTCTGGCTCAGGATCAGAGGGTGAAGCGGAAGAGAAAGTCACAAATAAAGTGGACTCAAAATACGCTTCCATAAACGACAAGCTAAAATCCTTTCTTGGTTCGAACAGCGGCTACGCCACTAGAAAGGCAACGTTTATCCAGGAACGAGGTAAACTTTATTTCTCATACTCAATTGTAACTTAAATTAGGAGGCTTTTTTTAAACACGAGGTGCACTCAGTTCATTAACCCCTTAACTGGGGATCCCGGATATATCTGTCCATTTTACATTGAGTTACACGGTGAAGGGGTTAACTAAAGTTGTCGTAGTTACCCCAGTGTTCTGTATTTGAGTGTCCTGCTGTAGTTCCAAATGCTGGTTATTACAGTACTGGCCTGTGTACATCAAGAAATGACAAGTGGATTTTTTTGACTTTCATTTTATTTTTAAACATCTTAAGAAGAGAAGCATTAAATAATTTTCTATGCCACAAAACCGTTGAAACTGTACGTATACAAATTGTACATAGAGAATGACTGCTGTGGTTGTTTGCATGCCACTTAGAGCAGGACTATGACAGGGATTTCCAATGGAGTTTCCACATGGCTTAGAGCAGGACCTGCAATGCTGTTTACATGTTAAACTTAGCAGGTACTTGGTTGACAGCAGAGTCTTAACTTCAAGCCTTGCACGCTGCTTACACATGGGGAAACGTAAAATTGTTCGTATATAGGCTCGGAGTAGTGGGGAAGGGGAAGGATGGGAGGACCTACAGCCCAAAGGGGCTTTGCCTCCACAAGGGGCTGCACCCCTGAACGGAGCCTGTGTCCCCGTTTGGGGCTTACTGCCCCAGAGGAGGCTGCACCGTCTGAATGGGGGAGGAAAGGGGGATAGAGATAAAAGTGAGAGGAGGGGAAGTGGGTGGAGGGGCTTTTACACGAAAAACCCTCAAAATTATTGATTTTACCCCGGGCATCTGCACCACATAAGGGCTTCCATATTGCCTCTGCAACCTCTTTTTGCTTGTTAACACCTAACACTGAGGTGCCCGGGGCTTCCATATTTATTTTGGCCCCGGGCATCCGCCACTCTTTTCATGCCACTGTACAAAAGAGAAACTCTCAAGCTAAACCTTTGGATACATAAATATATAGGATGATGAGAATTGTGAAAATTATTTTTCATTGCAGTTTGATTTGCCATAAGCACAAACACTTACATTGTTGTGCATTGATCCGGTGTTTAGCAATTTAGCCTGGGCTGCCTAGCTGTCGTGAGGTCCTGAGTCCAAAACCTGGTTGTGGCAAAACTTCTTAGTTTTTTTTCCTTCTACAACAGGCACCCACTTAGTCAGCTTTGTAGATGAGTACATCAGGTGCTTACTGTACTTGGAAGAAGGAAAGTTGGTAACGAATAGGCTGGCTGTGACCTCAGTGTTTAATCTAGACTCTGGACTCTAGGGGGCTGACAAGGCCGCGGGGGGAAGTCAGCTAGGGGGCTGCTGTTAGTTGATTTAGTTGATGTAGTATGCCAGAATTTCCCAGGGGAATTTGAAATTTCCGGGGGAAGGGGCAATTCCCCCTCCCAGAAACGGCCTAGATTAAACCCCGAGTGACCCTCATTCAGGTGACACCATGAAAAAAATCGAGTTATCCTATGGGCTCTAAGCGTCTGGAACAACTTCACCTTTATAAATATGTAGCTGGCATGCATTTTTATTTAATGTCTTCGGATTTAACCCCTTAATTGGGCAACTATTTGTAACTCAATGTAAAATGGACGAGCGTTACTCGGGGCACCTGGTTAAGGGGTTAAACTGTGTTCTGTGATATTTTTTGTACTGTCAGAGAGACTTCGAGCAATGACGGTTGATGAGAAACGCAAGTTATACGCCAACAGCGATTATGTTACGTTAGAAGACATTGAGATGTGGCCAGAATTCTACTCTAATAATGTCAAATCATTGAAGACATTGTATCCCGAGGGTTTGTCATCAATTTTCTACAGTTGTATCTTCTCTCTGTATTTGTGACTTTCTGATCAAAAACCATGAAACATTGTTTAGAAGAAATTAACAAAGAAGATAAAGTTGCAAAAGTTACTGAAATTACTTAATAGTTAACTCTCAGTCATACTTGACAGTTGACAAGCTTTACTACAAAGGTTACTATCACTGTGTCAATTTAATGCATTTAATTAGAATATTCCAGGTTTTCTTTTGTTTTAGAGGAAGAAGTGGAGAAAGCATTGACCTTTTTTCCCGGTATTGAAGTAGACGAAGAATTAAATAGAAAAGTCTCGCTGTTTGAAGGCGACATCACAACGCTGGAAATTGACGGGATTGTCAACGCGGCTAACAAGTCGTTGTTTGGAGGTGGCGGTGGTAAGTGGCTTTGCACCTCTGCAGTTGTTCTTTATTACATTACATTACATTTATGTCTAAGACCACTGTGGATGTAAGGACTGGACTTGCTGCCACGGGCGTCCACATAAATTTTTCCAGGGGGTGTGCAAAACAGGGTCTTGTGACAAAAGAAATGAAGAAATTGTCCAGGGGGTGCAAAACAAGGTTTTGTGACGAAAGAAACAAGTAATTTTACTTTTTTCATAACTCCACATTTTTTCCAGGGGGTGCAATTACACCCCCTTACACCCCTCCGGACGCCCATGCTTGCTGCAAAGCAGCGTTGGTAGTTCCTGTGAGGGGTATTTAGTTTTGTCATAAGATCAACACTGATTGCTTAAGACATGTCTAACAGTACCATGACATCAACTTCTCTATAGGGGTATCCAGTGTTTACCAACAAAGTCCGGTTGCTCCGCCCACTGGTGGGCAGAAACCATGGAAACCATTGTCGTTAATAGACGCCAATGGCAGAAGCAGATTTCTAGCTGGTGGGCATAGACCAGTGACCATAGAGATTGTTCTGGATACTCCTATAGTGGCTGAGGTTATTTCACCGTGAATTCCTTAAATTGCTGTCTCAGTTGGATGATGGGGCCAGGCTTATAATCTTGTTGAAGTGAATGCTTTTCTCATGAGTGATGTTGTCTCATATCCACAATGCACTCATATCTGGAATCGTTTATCTTTTTAGATTTCTTCTTTTCCTATTCATTTTTTTGTATTTCTTTCCTTCAATTCTATTTCTATTTCTTCTGTTTCTCATATCAGCGTGGTAAATCATGATAATTAAAATGTATGTATAATTGTCAAATAATTGTAAAAATAACTGAAAAATGAGAAGGTGATTTCAGCTTTCTGCTCACCATTGTACAGTAGATATGTGTTTATGTGGGACTTGTTTAAGCCAAGTTTCGATGCCTTTTCATGTGTGTGTGTGTGGGTGTGTGTTGCATTATATGTCAATGGTAGTCGATGGAGCAATACATCAAGCTGCTGGATCACTGCTCCGTGAAGAATGTAGGACCTTATACGGTTGTGAAACGGGAGATGCAAAAACAACATGCGGTACGAAGACTAGATCAATTTATATTTTTCCGAAATCTTAAATTTAGTCATCATTCTTCGGATCCTTTATTACAAAGTTGCCAGGAGATGGGAGTGTCGTGTGTCAGGTTTGTGAGTTTAAATTATTGGATTTTTATTTCAGTTTTATAAATTGATTTTATCTGAATTTTAAATAATTAGCTTGTCTCAGTATTGATGTGATTTATGTTTTACATTCTTTTCAGGCTACAGGCTGCCAGCAAAATGTGAGTGATACTCTCATTTATTTCAAGTGTTCTGTTTTCTTGTTTTATTCACTATAGTACGGGTGTCTGAATGCTGACTTATGATTTGGAATCATATTTCTTGTCGTCATTGTATTGTGTTCTTATGACTTAAAATAGAGGTGGATTAGTACATCTGTTTTTCTTGCTTTGTTTGCATCAAAATCATAAGGGAATTGTTTATTTGTTTCTACAGTCGTGTTTAGTTGTTGGTTAGATTCTAAAATGTTATTTTTCTTTTCAGATGTGATACACACTGTGGGTCCTATGAGAACGTCACGTTCAGATCTACAAAGATGTTATGTCAGCTGCTTCAGGGAAATGGCAAACCACAACATGAAGTCCATTGTAAGCTGTAAATTTGAGAATCTTAATCCGTATTTTTTTAAAATTGACACTTGAAATGATTTGTATGCATTTGAAAATCTTCTTTGCTACTATTTTTCTCACATTATAAACTAACTAGGATGTAGCAGTGCGGTTGTAACAGTTGGCTGGTTGATAGTCAGAACAAAACCATCCAGTAAACTTCTATAGCGCCAATAATATGATGACAGTCAGTGATTATTTCATTGCACAATGTTCAGATTTCTTCACAATTTAGCCTTCGTCCTTTTGGACATCTGTGGACCTTTAGTGGCCAATGGAGCTTTTGAAAGCTCAATATGTTCGTTTAGCAATTTAAGTGTTTTACAAATGTTCACATTTTGTAAACAAAGTTTATTGTTGTGAACATGTTTTTATGTGTATTTCCTATATTTTCAAAGTTAAATTTTATTTTCAGGCTTTTTGTTGCATTTCAACAGGAATCTACGGTGAGTGCATATTTATTCATATTGTCTCTTGTCACGTTGAAGTTGTTCTCTTTGCATGTTGTTCTTCAAGTATATTACTTATACTTATTGAAATGCATCACTGAAAAATTCATATTCTTCAAAACAATGCACTAAACTCGGACAATTTGTGGACTTCTGCGTAAAGGAAACAAACAAAAATATGCCGTCCGGAAAAAATGCCGTCCGGAAAATGTATCACTGGCAGTGCAAATTTTGTGTACCACTGCACGTTAGAAAGGCCCTGCTAGAGTGGAGTTCATTCCTGATGGGAAGGAAATATTACTTTTATAGACCATCTTCTTTAGGTGTGTGTGTGTGTTTATGTATATATATATGTGTGTGTATATATATATATATATATATATATATATATATATATATATATATATATATATATATATATATATATATATACAAACATATACAGGGCACGATTTGTGGGAAGGGGGATTCCCCACTGCCCAACTGCATCCCCTACTGCTACATCCCCACCACTACATCCCCACTGCTACACTTCCCCAACAACTACATCCCCCCAAGCTCGACATATTCCCCCCACTGCTCCAGGTCACAAATTGCACCCTGTATATATGTGTATATATATATATATACATATATATATATATATATTATATATATATATGTATATATATATATACACATATATACATATATATATAATTTATAGCATTTAATATATATTTTATATATATATATATATATAATATGCTTGATTGCAGGCTACCCAAATGAACTTGCTGCCCAGGATGCTCTTATGTCAACTCGTAAATACCTGACAGAGTTGAAAGGCGCCGGAATGGTATGTAGCTGTTTGTCAGATGCAGTTTAGAAGTATGTTTTATTCATTGAGATTACTTCATCATACAACATCAGCGCTTGATCTTCTCAGCATAGCCACTGTGAATCGACGGTCCACTCGTTTCACACTATTCCACCAATTGAATGTACGTGCTCTTGGAATTATTTTCAGTGTTCTCGTTAACTGTTCTTTCACTGTCACGAATAATTTCCCACGTGACGCAATTGCACGGCCGATCCCTCCACTCATAGTCGCAGGCCACTGGCTCGACGCCCCCCACTTTTCGAGAGACTAGGCTGAGGAAGGGAAAAGGCGTAGGGTTGGACCCCCACTTTTTATCTAAGTTTGTGCCTATGCCTCCACTGGATTTTTATTAGGGCTTTCAATTGTTGTGTCACACTCTTGTATGCTTATTGATACTGTTTGTTTTCCAGTGTGTGGCCCCAAGACTCTGAAATGTATTGCTGGCATCACTTTGTATAGCCAGCTCTTTATAATCTTTTAGATCCAATCTTTAAAAACATACATGCTTGGTTTGGTCTATCTGCTGTAGATTGTTCCACACTGATCTGATCAACCATTCCAGCTTGACATGGCTCTGATCAGATATATTTCTAGGATTGTGAATTTGGGGGGGTGTCGACCTCAAATGGGGTGTCCAGAGCTAATTAGCATATGTTTTGTATGCACACCATTGTCACATTACCAAATTTTGGGGGATCGACCTCAAATTGGGGGGTGTTGGGAGGGTGTTAGGGGGTGTAAAAATATCCATGGCTCTCATTCAGATTGAATTCAATGTGCCATCGGCTAATATCTTAGGCATTTCGATACTGGTGCCGTATAGAAGTTTATTGATTGATTGAATTCAATCTACATTCTCTGTGTTTGGAATTAGTAAGAAATATTCCATACAGCAGAGTGACCATTTTGGGACTCGTCTAGTTGAATTATTTGTTTTTATTTGAAGATTGATGCGGTTGACCGGATTATTTTCTGCTTGCACGTACCGATTGACGTCGAAGTCTATCAGTCTTGGATGCAGGTTTACTTTCCAACGGAAGCAGTTTCGGTTTCCGATTGATTAATGGATATCCAATTGAAAGGAAGTCACAAAATATGCCAGACATTTGAGACATCCGAACATAAATAATAAACAAAAACTATTGGATGAGAAATCATCATTCAGTGAAGAACAGATTTGTTTGAGATCTTTCCAACATTTAAAACAAAAATAAAATATGAACATTGCCACTTGAACTTGCCACTTTCCATGTTTGAATTATCACACTAGGAGTGATCATTCACTGTGTAGTTGTTTTGTACATTATGTTACATATTGTCAAAGTAAAAATTGCATTACTGTTTTATTATGGTAGCAGGTTTCTTGGAAGCATTTACCTTTGGAATTGTATTATTGTTGCAAGCTGGAACAGTTGTGTGATTGCTTGGGTGTTTGTGTGTGGTAAAAAAGAATGAATACTCAATGTACAGTGTATATATAAATTGTATCTTTGTTTGCTTTTATTACATGAATTGTTGGCTTTTTCATTCTTAATTTTGAGTAGTGTTGCAATGTTTTCTTACCACTTGGGTGCATGGAGTAATACTGATCCTTGCCTTTATCAGCTGATTCCTACCATTATGATAGTGGTGTTAGAGAAGATTGATTGATTGATTGATTGACGTACCAACATATATTCTATGCTGTTTATCCACCATGGTGTCCAGTTTTCCTGATGTCCCAGATTTGGACTTATAATAATAATACTGTAATAATAACAAGGTTTAAAGTGGTTCAGGAGGATTTGCCCTGTGTGAGAACCACTGCTGTACCCTTCCAATGCAGTATCCTATACTACTGAGGTTTGTTTTGAAATCATTCACACTCGTAGTCTTTAGTACATGTATCTTCTCGTCCAATTCACTCCACCTGTCCACAAATCTTGCACTTAAAAAAAGTATGTTTGTGTCTCCCAGCCTGTTTCTTAAACAGTTTCATGTTGTGTTGTTTCTGGTTCCATAATTCTGCTTCAGTTTGAAAAATCTTTCTCAGAATTTCCACTTTGCTAGTGTTTTGTATGTCTCGATTAAATCCCCTCTTGTTCTTTCTTCCAAGTTTGTCAATGCACAGTGTATTAGCCTTTCCTCATAGGTTAGTCTCTGATACCCTTTTATATCTTTGCTGCTCTGTGCTGTACTCTTTTTAAAATCTCTATCTCTTACTTCAGGAATGGACACCATACCTGAACACAATATTCTAAATGTGGGCATACCAATGTCTTGTAAAGTCTTCTTGTTACATCCTTTTCTCTGCACACCACCGTTCTTTTGATCATACCTAGAATTCTGTTGGCCTTCTTAGCTGCCTCTGCATAGTGTCTTGACGGCTTTAAGCTGCTATGCTTGATGACTCCTAAATCTTTCTCCTCGGTTGTAACTTTTAGTCCCTTCCCCACATAGCTTTAAACTCATGATCTTCTTCCCAATTTAAATATATCTTGTGGTTTAAGCGCTCGTAAATAAGCTGGTGCAATGGTGAGGCTTTTACTTACTTTTACTGGCACGATTCTACTTACTTACTTACTTGTAAAATTTCGCTTTTGTTTACTACTTACTTACTTGTGGTCTTTGTGATATCTGGATGGTAAAATCCACGGTAAAATCAGAGCTTTTGTGTGACAGTGTGACCTAATGTAATAGAAATTTTGTCGATATTCCTCGTTATTAAGAGAATTTTCGTGAAAAAGATTTTAAAGCAAACAAATCTGCACGCTAAACATAGGACTTGCTGTTGTGCGTGGATATTCGTTGCAGAGTCGTCCGCCGTTGATGTTTATTCACGATGGCTTTGGCTTTGTCGATTTATATAGCGCTAGTAATAGACGTGTAGCAGAGCTACTCCAACGTAAACAGAAGTAGTCCGTAAACACGGGGAAAAAGTTCCGACGATAGCTCCAGAGACGACCCGTTGAAGTGTGTGGTCTAACTAAAAATTTATCTAGCGCAGATTACACATATTCTCAGGACTTTAGATATTGAGGTGTCAGGTCTACCTTGGAGTTTTTGGAGAACATTCTTTCGCTGTTAAAGGCCCTTAGGTAAGGTATGGATCCAGGTGCCAGGGAGAAATCTTTCCCAGCCTAAGATTCAGCTGGAGGAAGCCTGCAAAATTGTTCAACTGGCCTGAAACCATTACATGTGCTCAAGAACAGTGTCCTTTGCAAATACTGCCAAAGTACAACATTAAGAGCAATACAGAAGTCATGCAATATTGAATTGAAAATTGGTCAGACTTTCTTTACTGGTCCTATTAGCAACAAATAAATACATTAGTACTTGAACGGTTGTTGGCTATGATAGTATCAGGCTTAATTTTCTACAAATTCAATAATTGTCAGTTTGTGATTGAGTAATAGTGATGCCAGTAAAACTATCCAATGACCAAATCTTGATTTTAATGATAATGAATTATTTTATCTGGGTTGGGAGTCATTGGACCTCTAGAATCCCAGCTGTGTCCCCCCCCAACGCATTACATGTTTTGTTTGTGAGTTCTTGATGGTATAATTTTGTTTTTCAAATAAAGTTATTTTACTGTTTTAGTTTATTTTAGAATTCTGATTTATGTCTTTTAAAGAATGCTTGCTCCATCTTTTTTGACAGTGAAGTAAATCCTCCTTAATAATGGCCGTCAAAATATTTATCGGGAATCTCAGTTATGGAACCGATACCAACCAGCTGAAAGAACTGTTTGGGCAGTACGGTGTAGTCACAGAATGCGATGTCCTTACTGGTTATGGATTTGTAGTAAGTAAGATACGATGGTGATGTAATTTTATTTGATTTGATGCAGTCAAATTCCATTGTATCAAACTCTCTTATATCGAAATCCCACTTATATCGAAGTTTAAGCACTGGCCCCCTCCCAACGCAATGTTAATAAATACAAGAGACCCTTCTATAGCAACTCGCTTATTTCGAAAGCTCACTTATATCGAAGCTGTTTCTCAGTCCCTGCCAATCTGATGCTACGTTTAGTATATCAAAGTCCGTGTATTATTGCGGTCCCTTGAGCTTCGATGTAGCAGCAATCTGCTGTATTTGAATTTAGTCGAAGACCTCGGGAAATCTTTGTATAACCGGCTATTGTCTCCTCTGCCCGAAACGTTGCAGCTGGGACCACCGAACTACTACTACTGCTACTAATACTAATACTACTACTAATACTACTACTACTACGTCTCTGAGGGATATTCTCCTGACTGCTTGACACATGGGCGTAAACATCTCTTAAGCCAGGATTTGTTCAATCCGATTGAACTTAATACAATTTACGATAGATTGTCATATGTTAAGAAACATGCATGTGATGTTTTTTGGCCATGAGTTGAACTTGATTCTGGTGATCAGAAACTTTCAACTGTTTGACACAGTGCTGAAGATTTGCTTGCACGATCATCATTAGTAGCTGATCATAAAGTTAAATTTCTTTTAGCTTTATTATAAAGTTATATATTAAGTATTATATTATAAAGTTAATATTTTAATATTTGAACATATTGCAGTAACAGAACACGCACGCATGTACAGTTGTACACGCATATGGACACGTGCAGTTGTGCATGTACTGTTGTACGCACACATGTACACACACACGTGCATGCACGCACTTGTGCATACATATAGCATTTGTCTTTTAATCTTTTATTAATTAATTTTGTAGCATATGGAGAATGAGGAAGTGGCAAAGGTGGCCATTAAGGCACTGTCAGGCTCTATCTTAAATGGCAGTAAAATCAATGTGGAGGTGAACCAATTTCTTTTTTTATTATATTAGTTATTTTATCAGAATATTTCTGCTTTTATTGCCAGTTTATATACAGTATGTAATGTAACAAAATATTTGTATAGCGCCTCTTCTGAAAGATCACTCAGAAGCGCTCCCACAGCAAATTACTGTATATTGACAAAGAGATAAGTTTTAAGTCGTTTCAAAAAGAGGGCCATAGAATTAGGAGTTGCTAAGCCACGCATACTGGCGTCAAGAGCATTCCAAAGGATAGGGCCAACTGATTCAAAACCTCGCTTCAGGAACATGGAAGTTCGTGCTTGGGGCACACCGAGAAGACCATTGGTTGTGGACCGAAGACATGGCCGACCAGGGATAGAGCTAAGGGGATGGAGTAGCTCTGAAAGGTAAGATGGAGTGGCACCATAAAGAGAAAGTGCAACCGCTCTCAACATACGAAACTCAACTCGAGCAGGATAAGGCAGCCAGTGTAAAATAGACGTCATATAATCACTAATGTGATCACGTCTTGTGACACCAGCAATCACCCTGGCTGCTGAACGAAGAACCATCTGGAGTTTATCAAGTCGCACCGATGGAAGACCAACGAAAAGTGAACCACAGTAGTCAAGCCTTGAGCAAATAAATGCATGAATCAAAGTAGAAGCAGATGGCATGTCAAGTGTACGTCGAATCACTCTAAGCTGGCGGAGATGATAGAAGCAACTGCGACAAAGTGAGTTAATATGATCCATAAAGGTTAACTCAGAGTCAAGAATTATACCAAGATCACGGACAGAGGAGGAGAAAGAGAGGCCGGGGAAGGCAGACTGCACAGACATATGATCAATTTTTAAGAGCTGACCTCGAGTACCAAACCAGATGAGCTGAGTTTTAGCTGGATTAAGTAAAAGACGATTTGAGTGCATCCATGAATGAAGTAAGTCAGAGGCTTCAACAAATTCACGAGTGATCTGCAGCGCATTAGTGGGGCTGGAATGTGAATAGGCCTGAATATCATCAGCGTACATATGTGTTTTAAAATTATATGGTGCAAACAAGCGTGCAACATCAGCAGTATAAAGTATATACAGAAGCGGCCCAAGGACCGAACCCTGAGGGACTCCACAAGTGACTGGCACTTCACGGGAGTAGGAAGAACCAAGTGATGCAATCATGCGGCGTTCAGAGAGATAGGATTTTAACCAGGCCAGAGGAAGACCAGAGACTCCAAATGAGACAGAGAGGCGCTGTAGAAGAATATCGTGGTCAACCGTGTCAAAAGCAGCACTGACATCAAATAGGGCAAGAAGAGTGACTTCTGACCGATCGATGGCCCTATAGAGATCTGAGAGAAGATGCAAGAGAAGCGTTTCAGTGGAGTGTGAGGCACGGAAACCAGACTGGTATTTCGGCAGCAAATCATTAGCCTCAAGATATGGAAGCAGCTGAAGAGTGACAACCTTCTCAAGGACCTTAGATAAGAAACTGAGGTTTGAGATAGGGCGATAACTTGACATTTCAGACTCATCAAGGCCAGTTTGCTTAAGCCTAGGCTTAACTATTGCCAGTTTCTGCGATACAGGTAGGCAGCCTTCTTTAAGAGACCTATTGCAGAGCAACGTTAAAAAGGCAAGAAACAATCAATATAGTCATGCACAATAAAAGTCGGAATCGGATCGAGTTCACAGGTTTTCGTAGGCATAGAGAGGATGACACGTCGAAGAACATCCAACGTAACTTCATCAAGTCCTGTAGACAAATATCTGTGGTTGTAAACTCTGGCGGCTGCGACCCAGCTGTAGCATCCCTCACGCACGAACTTTAGATATCAAATAATCCACGAACTGATTTGCAGTAAACGATAAATCCGCATTCAGTTGTGAATTCAAGGCTTTTACGACCGAGAATATCATTGAATGTTTTCCAGAGTCTACGAGAGGAGTGAGCATTACGTGAAATTTGACACTCCCAGTAGTTTCTTTCTTTGTCACGAAAAAACTTATGCATGTCCCTGATCATAAGTACAGTCTCACGACGGTCATCCGGTTCTTTGTTCGTCTGAATTTCCGCTCACACTTCCTAACACGACGTCGAAATGTTCTGCATTCTGCGTCAAACCATGGTGACAGAGGTTTATGACGAATCTTAACCTTGCGTACTGGAAGGAGATCATCAAGTAACCGTCTTGTTGTTGAATCGTATAGTTCAAACAGTGTACTCACAGAAGCAGAGGCAAGGTCTTCTAGGTTTTGGCACAAAGGGCTTGATTGAAGGCCTTGGCAAAATGCTTCACTGTCAAACTTTTTCCAGTTACGCACATTCCTGAGGATGTAGACAGGCTTGCTGGAAGGAAGCGGAAAGGATGCCGAGACAAGGCCATGATCTGATATTGCAGGCGTGCATATTTGAATGTCAGATGCAGGAACATCCTCACGAGTAATAATAAGATCCAAACATCCCCATTGATGTGAGTTGACTCATTGACCAGTTATGCGAGCCCAAATTGATGAAGGATAGCATTAAGAGTTTTAACATCCGGCAAAGAAGGTCTTTCCATATGAATATTAAAATCTCCAGCCACTATCACATGCGAATTGAATATGGCTAATTGCTCCAGACACTGCTCCAGTTCACTGAAAAATTCACTTGTAACAGGTTGTGAACCTGGCGATAGATGGAAAGAACAGTGCAAGGGCCATCTGGCGTAGAAAATGTCAGGCACATTGACTCAAAGGTAGTCGTGGTAACATTGATGTCGACTTGTTTTGCTTTATAAGCAGCACGATGGTATACTACGATACCACCCCTCTTGAGTCACAGTTTTGACCAATTGTGCCTCGAGAAGCAGATCGTGCTTGGCTTTGAAAAGTGTAGCCTGGTGGCGCAGCATTACAAACTGCAACATCGGATGACCGTTAGTGCCATGATTCGGTGGCGATAAGGGCGTCAAGTTCTTTAGAGACAATTTCATTCATGACCGCCGTATACTTGCTCCTTATAGAACGTACATTCCAAGTTCCCAGTCGGAAACAATTTTTCACACGCACTCCACTAGTGGCCTGAGACTCATCTAGGCACGACACGGATAACTCAAAGGCGATGTGGTCGCCAAATGTGAAGTTTGAACAGTGTCTTACGAACAGATTGTGAAATGACCGGATTCGTTACACGCAAATCACGTAGCTGCTCACCAGAGTAACGAATTTGGGACAAGGGAATCCATCCTACTGAAGACGGGGAACTCTGCAACGTGTGTCGAAGAGTTCGAACGGAAAGGACTGACGGCTGCCTAGGTGCCGTTCGTATAGGTGGCCTCCGATCCGAGTAGGCAGTGTAGATAAATGCTCCGTTAGCCGCCTGTTCCAGAGTCGGTCGGGGGCGTCTTCGACCTGCCCTCCTACCGCGATGACGACGAGCCCAGCTCGGATTCCCATGAACTCTGAATATGCCTAGTTCGGTCAGACAGTCGACGACGCATAGAGGGGGTCGATCACCGGGAGAGCAATTCAGCAACTTGATGTCGATGGACGAGTAGTTGAGCATGGCTAAAGTCAAACGCTCCAACTCAGAAATCCAATTAAGAAACGTTGCGATAGAAATATATACAAACGGCAGCCATGTTGATTAACGGCAATTTTCAAAATGTTAACGGTGTTTGTACAAGACAGCTCAGTTTCATCCTAATTACGCCGAAGTCGCTCAAATAATTAGTCAACTAGTACTATATCCAGATGAACTGTCAAATAATACGAATTTTAGCACATAATGAGAAGCCAAACGTGAAAATAGTCCAAGGAAAACACACTTAAACCGCAGGATCAAAATACTTCGGCAGCCACAAGCGGCGCCACCTAGCGTAATGTCAATGTCATTGAGTAGTTAGTATGTATGTATGTATGTATGTCGTGTGTATTATTATTATTATTATTATTATTATTATTATTATTAAACGGACAGTTTCTTGTAGTGTTTAACAGTAAAATGTTCAGTGAGTAGTTAAATGTTGTTGCTTGTTTTCTGAATAAATAATTATTTTGTTGATAATTTGTTGCTAACTTGTGAAGCTTTATTCTTATCAGTGAGTTGCCACAGTGCTCAAGAATTCCACTATATGCTGCCTCTTAGGTATCAATCAGAAGCAAATTGGTGCCTCATATGCTTCCACATTAGATGCACAGGAGATTGCATTGAGCCTTATGGACCGACCGGTTCTGATCCGAATGGGGGGGCCCAAGTGGCTATGCCAGTGGGTAAGATTCGTCCAAAACAAGTGAGTAGTTAGTGAGGGGGCAGGCTGTAGTATTAATTAGATCATGGAGAATGCACCAGACACCAGGCTTGAAAGTGGTGCTTGAGATGACGACCGTTATTTTGTTCATCATGATTTTTGGGGGCAAATAATGTCGAAATGAATGGCCCCTCTAGACTGGAATCCTGGTTATGCCACCGTTGCAACCACTACCCCAAATGCATTGAAATCAAAACCTGGCTTAACTTCATGGCACTCTTTGGGCTGCAAGATTGGCTTCTGTAATTGAGTCCATTTTTATCTCTGAATTATCAGTTATAATTAATGTACCAGTATTTATTTCTTGTCTTTTTCAGCTGTCTACTGCTTCCACACAGGGAAGAGCTAAGCTTGCTGCCAGGTGTGTTGGAGGTTCACATTTTCAACAAATTTTTCGCTGCTTGGTTTTAACTGATCATCATCTTCATAATCATCATCATCATATGACATCTATGTTTGTTACGTGAAAGGTGAAAGGTGAAAGTGAGCATTTACAATTATCGTGTGTTCATGATGAGGTCTGGGGTGTCATGCCTCAGTCGTAGCCATTGGTGTAGGTTTGAGGAGGACCCCAGGGGGTCTGACCCCCTATTCGGGATGGAATCAGTCATGGAATTTGCGCGTTTTGCTGAATATTTTTTTCACTGAATTTGCTGAGAGATTACCGATATGCTGTCGTGTAGTCTGAAAAATATGCACCAGGTCTCGAAGTTTGAATCTAATATTACCCTAAAAATATTTTGCTGGGGTTCTGTCCCAGACCCTGTTCTGGGAGCTGGCTACACTCCCTCAAGTCCCCCAGCCAGGACTGCAAATACCAGTCAGTAGATGCCTTGGGTTTTCACACCCCCTGTTCAGAAACCCTGACTGCACCACTGCTTGTGGCAGAAGCTTGTGCCCGCCCCCCCTGTACTCTTACAGCCGACTGACCTTTGAACTGGCTCATCAAACATCACTTTGATTGAGAGAAAGACCGTTGAATTAACCCCATTAATCCTTATTGCAGCCCTGTAGGTAAAAACCGATAACCCTGGATCCCGTAGCCTAAATATATGCACATCCCGCTATTGTGGGAAATCTAGGATTATGATTTCACGGTAATCTCGCTATAGCAGTATGATGAATTCATAGGGTTAAAGGACTCGTGAAAATATGAAGTTGTTAACCCTTTAGTTCTCCTACAGGCTTTCAATTTATCAGGCTTTGCTTTTAGATTGACTGTTTGAAGTCTGTCATTAATTTTTTTTGTTATCTTATTTCTTTGACGTAGAGCCAATCCTGCTACAAAAATATTTGTTGGAAATTTGGCAAAATCCACCACGGATGATTCGCTTCGAGGACTGTTCGAGACCTACGGGACTGTCTCTGAGGCCGATGTCCTCGGTGGATTTGGATTTGTGGTTAGTAGTCATCTGCCAACTCGGATGATATGTTGTACCTTTCTAAACACAGTACTGAATGCATGTATTGGGTGTGATGTAGTTATGTTAAATTGGACAATTTATATAGCGCTGTAGCATAGTTAAAAATACCAAAGTCAAAAGCGCTTTGACAGCGCTGACATGTCAATGAAGGTAAGAAGGTGGCGATGTTAAAAGATCCACTTATCTAGTAGTATCTGGTTTGACGAGAAATGTGGCATCCCCTTTTGGAAAAGCTTGTACATGCTTTTCATTATTCTGATAGTTTAGATTGGTATAATTTATCGCAGAAACATTGTTACAGCCTGCTCATTGCATGACACCTATAAGGACTACTTCCTATCATTATCATAGCTGTTCTTCAGTGACACTTGTTATAACATCAAATACAATTGGCAAACATTTGTCCACTTGTCAAATTTCCTGCATCTTGTAGTTTTATTTTCTGATTAACTGCACTGTTAATTCGATCTAGTACCCAAAATTCCATTTGCCTCATGTTAGAAGATATCTGTGGCCATTATTATGCATTTCCATGAATTTAAGTAATGTGGAGTTTTTCATATGTCTTAATGATGGCATGTTACAGTTTTTAACATGAATTCTGATGCCCAGGCTTTAATTTTGGATGTTTAAATTTCTGGATTTCATTTTGTTTAGTTAATCAAAATCTGGCAACTTTATGCATTTTCTTGTTTCTGGCGACGTAGGCAGTATGCCCTTCATTCAGCCTCTCTCTCTTGCATAAGCATGGGTGCTGAAGTTGGACAGACATCTCAATATTTAGACATCTTACTATTAAATTTTCAGATGTTGTTTCGTATCAGTGGCTTTATTTGTTTGTTTCAATTACTTGTCTGTAGTTTTGCAGTTTCTTTTGGCAACAAATATTTGTTGTTTTAGTTGCAAAACTCATGATGTAGCTACATACTGTAAATACCCTTTCCTGATTTGTGTATAGCATATGGCTAGCGATCAGGAGGCATTCAAAGCGATCAAAGCCTTAAATGGTTACATTTTGGAAGGATCTCGACTGAACGTGGAGGTGAGCTCTATTTTAGAATATCTCTACTTGATTTCAAGTCAGTGGTGTAGCCAAGGAGGGGCTTGGGGGTGTTAAACCCCTCTTGGGCACCGGCAAAATTTTTAAAAAATATGTTTCCAGGCATTTGTAATTTTTGGACGTGGTTTTGAGGGTCAAAACCCCCCTTGGGGCTGCTGACCAAAATTTTTAAAGCGCCATAAGCGTGACGACTTTTTTTTGCTTGTCAGCATCTGAAAGGAAAAACTTAAGAAGGAAAGACATAGGATAGATACATAGGATGACCTTTTTCTTGCTTGTCAAGAATTTTCTAAAGTTGGTTACAGTCAAAACTTCAAAAGTCAAAACCAAACCCCCCTTTCAGAAATCCTGGCTACACCCACTGTTTCAAGTAAATTGTTAATATTGAAAAATGCTGAAGAAAGGCTGGTATTTATTACTACGGGTGGGAAGTTAGCGGAGTGGTAACAACGTTGGACGATGGAGCAGAAGGTCGTGGGTTCGAGACCTGCAGAAGCCCTAATGTAGACTCGGCCTTTTTTCGCCAGATGGTGGTGGCAAATGAGTAGCAGATTAGCCCTTGGAGTAAACAGGCGTGTTGCACGAAAACACTGACCCCATATTGTATAACTTGCACCAGTTGCCTGGCTGAGTGCCTTGGAAATGGAGATCAGCGCCGCCCTATGAGCCTTGAGGTTAGCCTTGAGAGCTCGGGAAGGACTTTACTTTTGTTGCTTACCTATCACTCTATTGACTCATTGCTGTTGTCTATAAATAGCAAGTTTTTTGTGATCCCAGATTTACCTGGCTATTTTTTCAAAGTTGTTGACTAGAATAATTTTTTTAGTGCTGAGTAAGATAGTCGTTTTTTTGCATAAGATGTTTTGCGGTGAAGTCCACATTTTTGGACTTGTCGATTTAATTTCCTTAGCAATTCTGGGGGCAAACAATCATAGTGCTTGTTGGAAAGGAGTCAGAGATGACTGTGCTAAATATGAAATGTAAATGTGTGCAACATGTCTCGTTATTGCGACACCGGTTATAAGCAGCCTGCTTATATTGACATGTGTTGACCGTACCGAAATATTTCATTCCAAATTAGACACTAATGGTCAAATCTGATTGAACACAGTCCTACTTATAATGACGTAACCATCAGTGGATGAATATGACAACACATTATGTTTGGTCCTATGGCTATCATAAGATTGATAATCAGCACCATCAAAAAAAGACAGAGGAACTGGATTGGACAAGTACTAAGAGGAGAATCATTACTCAGAACAGTAACTGATGGAAGAATATCAGGAAGAAAGACAAAAGGAAGACCAAGTAGGATGCTATTGGACTGGATGATGAAAACAGATGCACAGCGTCACAAGACCTATGCAGAAATCAAAGAAGAAGAAGCAAGATGCAGAGAGGAATGGAAACAATGGAGCCCTGAACCTGTCCCAGGACAGAGAACATGATGATGATGGCTATCATTATAATTAGACTCTACTGTATTTAATTTTTATTGCAGTTGTCAACTGGAGGAACACAAGGAAAATCAAAGGATCGAGAAGTGTAAGTTTCTGAATTGAAAGTGAGAACATCTGTAATTTCTATTATGTTTAAAGTCGTTGCTTATGTTTGTTTTGCAAATGCTACCGTTTTTTTCATGCTACCTGTTTAAACATATTTATCCGGTGGCAATTCTATTTTCAGCACTTCTAGCCGAGGATCTCTGTATGCATCCAGGTCAGACACTTTAACGCAGCTTGTACTGCTTTGTGCATTGTTCATCTAATAGTTTGGAATACGAGGCTTAGTCTATTTTATCATTATTTTATCATTGAGTGTTGGACCATATTCTTTCTGCTGACAAATCCATGTTTTAATCCTTTTGCTACTAGACCCTATCCCCCAAAGGGTTCCTAAACCTAGCTTTTTTGCACTACCCTTCTGACTGAAGGACCACTTATGTCAAAAATGCTTGGCATTCCAGAATGCAGCAATTGTATTTAAACATACTTATAAGATGGTTCTGTAGTGCTATTGTAGTCGACAGTATGGGGATAGGGTTGCCAGAGTAACAAAAGGGTTAAGTATATGTCACTGAGTCAAATTCGTAGAATTAACTTGTTTTTGACTTTTTGCTATTCCAGAAACACTTGAAAACCTATTTCCAGTTTACGTAATCATAGCGGAAGCACTTCTGAGTGCTTGCAACAAAGAGGCACTATATAAATGCCATGTTACACTGCGTTACATTACATACATCGTGTTGCAGTGATGACGTTTGCTTTCACACCATGAAATTAAATGACTTACACTTACTGACAGAAATTTATCTACCCTTTAAGGTTGTGAAGCCCTTATATGTTTGAAAATCGACATTCTTTGCCAGGTCTAGAGCGCCACCCTCGAGGTACGACCCGTACCCTTTGCCATCTCCGGCTTCGAGGCGCCTAGTCCCCTCTTACGAGCCGTTGGGCTATCCGGTGCCGTCTGGTCGACCTGCAGGCGACTCGTACACAAGGGATCTTCTCGAGCTGTACATTAAAAATCGGCCAGCTTTCGACGCGTACGTAAACGATCCGTTGCTGAGGAAGAAGTACGACCTACCTCCGGTTGAGGCCGATGCACTGTACGCCCGAAATCCGGCTCCTTTGACCTTGAAAGACTACGAACGCCTAAGGTATCGGTTCTTTGGTTTTCCTTCTTTCGATCGGCGCAGAAAAATCGCTCGCGTCGACCAGGCTAATGTTGCCTTGTATTTTTTACAGATAACAAAAACATTGGGCACTGCATTTTTAGTGACAGGCAGTAGCGTGCAGAAGAGGGGCCGACGGGGTGGTGGCCTCGGGTGCCGACCGGATGGGGGGTCGCCAAAATTGACTTGGCAGCCTTTTTTGCACGTCAGATTTTGTTTTAATCGAATTGGCCCTGGGCGCCCACCACTCTCTGCACGCCACTGGTGACAGGTAGCCTTCGAGACTGTGTTTCGTTCGTAGAGACTTGTGTTACGTGCTGCATCGCGTACATATGCATGCGGTGTTTTTCTTTCATCGTGGAATGTCCGTGCATTTAGCTGTCCGGTTATTGAAGATATATGGGCATCATTATTAGATATTCATACATGCATAGCATGAAGTATGCGTACTTATGCATGTATGGATATACCAGAGTATTTAGAAATGTATTTGTCTGATTGATTCAAGGATTTGAGAACATACTAAAAATCTTATACTTGGCTTTTCATGTGTGTGTGTTTTTTTACAAAGTTCTATTTTACAGTATATGAAATAAATTGTGTTGATTTTTGCAGCTATTTCTGCCAAGCTTGATCCATTTGAAATTGCTTATTGCAATCAGGGATTGCATATTCAAGTTCTGCTATATTTCTATGACTTATTGTAGAATTCATTGGCAAAATTTTTACATTTGCTCAGTTGGGACAATAGAGAAGTTTTGGTTAACTGTGTTTGGTGATTTCATTAATCAATAAAGAAATTTCAGACTGTTATAAAGGGGGGGTTGCAAAAAACCGAACTAGTCACATTTACCGTAGGTTTGCTTTTAATATAGTCCGTTTTTTGCGCCACCCTGCATTTTGTGACTAGGGCAGCTTTGCAAGTGCTAAATGCACTACTAATTTACTCTGCTGGGGCAGACTCAAAGCAGTTGTATTGCTTAGATTATTGGGTAAATGTTCATTGTGACTTCTTAATTCCCATGAAGATATTGCTGAAAAATACCAAACATTGTACTCTCAGAGTTTGGTTAGGATTTGACAATAGTGCTGATAGTGACTAATGTCTATGAACAAAACCATGCGATACGCACAGTACTGGTATATATATGTACTATGCTTGGACATAGCAAAGTATGCACATAATGGTGTGCTTGTTAAGCTTGTTTTTATTGCTCAGTCTCATGTCCTGTGGCACATTTGCATACCAAGTAAGTGCTGAAGGATCAGCTTAACTCCAGCCAGTGATTTAGTCTGATTTCTGGTTTATTAACCCTTTCGCTGCCGGTATGCGTTTTGAACCTGTACTGACGTGTGCCGTCGTGATACGTGAACACGTCAACTTGCTTTTGGATGTTGACGCAGGAGTTTTATGGGGTTCTAAACACACGCCCTGTTGCAGTGAAAGGGTTAAGTTTTGGCCATCGATTGCGATTTGAAACTTTGACAGGCAGACGTTCGTGTTTCTAGGTTGCCGGATATGCCGTTACCGCCGTCGTTCTCGTCGCCGCCGTTGTTGTCGTCAATCGCTGCCGATCCGTACACCTCCCCTTCCAACTATTCGGCAGCTTATGATGCTCTGACTTCGGTTTCTGGCAGGGCTTGGCCCGGGTCGGCGTACGACGTCCTCAACGCCGGGCCCCAAGCCTCTGCGTCCGCGAGGGACAGAGGTCATCCGTACTCGCCGTTCGATTAGGCGCCGACGATCCGTGCGTCGTTCGTTTAGAAAGCACGAAACTGCCCGCTGCCGCCGCGAAAAGCGCGCCTTCTTGTTCTTGGCGGGAGGACGTCTCGTAGTCGACGTTTACGTCTTGCTGGATAACTGCCCTGTGTTCTGTGTTGTTGCCTGAGTTGTCAGAGTATTTGTGTGATGAAAAGGCGTTTGATGGTTTAAAAAAATTAACCGACTTTTTTTTTAGCTGTTTATTGTTATTTCCTGTCAATTCTTTTTCAATGCAAATTAATACTTCACTGGATCTGGGAGGAAACGTGTTTTCTGATTTAAAATTATTCCAAGCTGGAAAATGTAGATGTGTCGAGATTTTAACCGGGACGTAGTGATGATTGTCTATCCAGATCATTCCTCTTAGACTCGTGGAACTGATGTCTTCTACTGGTTTTTTCTGGTTTAAATTGGTTTGAATATGATTGATTTCAGAAAACTTGAACCATTTGGAATACATATTACAGTCTAGTTTTGACTATTACGGTTTATTGGTTACTTTACTTTTTAGATGTTTTAGATTAGTGGAGGATGTTTGGGATATAAGTGCGGTTTGCTTTAAATATTGCCGCACTCCATAAGTCTGAACTGTGACTTCTTTTGCGTTAGGATGTACTTCTATTGTCAGGACTTTAGAGCCTAAATTAACTGTTTTTCTTCTGTCTTTGTCTTTGTTGCACTGCATGGGCTGACTACGGTAATATTGAATAAAAATTGATTGTGTGAATTGGCAGTCTAAATATAGAATTTCCTCCAAGAAAATTTAAGCCTTAATTCCATACAAGCAGCTCTATGAGGTTGGAATCTTATTTTATTCGTGGTGAACTATGTTCCAGTAACAGAATGAATACCAAACAAATTGAATGTTTACAAGACACCTTAGTGTAAACTACTTCTGCGCTTACAGTGTGTTTTTAGACTAAAGATATGAATGGTATTTACCTTTACGCAGGTGTTATTTTTAGGCAGTTTATATTCTATAATATTTTTGGGTGGAATCCAGCATAGCAGGCAGGTATTGCAGTTATGACCTTCCCTGTTTTTGTGTCTGTACAGATATTTAATTTTGACATAATTGAATTGAATTTCGATTTAATATTTTTACTTTTTAAGTTTTTTGCAGTGAGTTCTCTGGGATTCCGCGAGATTCTTCGTCGCAGGAGGAGCGATCCAGAAACAAGAACAGTTGACAGCCGACGGCTTTCGTTCGGTTAAATTCTTCAGTTCAGGGTCATCGTCAAAAGGTAAAGGCAAATTTTGAGGGTCCTGTTCAATTTATATGACTTGCCTCTATAGTTTTCATGTGGTGTCTGTGAATTTCTCTGTATGTATGTATGTATGTATGTCTGCACATACATGCAGGGAAACTATATAGGTGCATCCAATATAATCTTTCCCTCTATCTCAGACTCCCCCTCTGCATCCTTACTTTGCACTGCTTTTTTGTTGCTATGCCTCCTCCAGCACCTCCCCCCCCTGCTATTCATCTCTTTTCCTCAGTCTTCCGTTGGTTTTGTATGTCTCGATATGCTGTGATTTTCTTGTGCCCTTTGCTTTTTCATGCACTTGTCCTGTGATCTTAAATGATTTTCGGTGCTCCTGCCATGTCTCCTACTGCGTCGTCCCTGATATTTGTCTATTCGGCTGATTTTCTACGTGTTTTTCTGGTCAAATCATGTTTGTAGTTTGTAATTTCTCTTCCTTGGAATCAACGTTTCTTGGATCCACAAAATCAGCGGCAACATCAGACCACTGCGCGTTTTATTGTGAAAGAAGTCTGACATTCGTGGTTTTTAAAAAAAATACGTTTATAGCAGCGTGCAAAGAACCTTCTATTGCGGCGTTAGAATTTCTGTTATCTTCTGCATTGGACATGCTGTCCAAATACTTCAACTGTGTGACTTGTTCATTGTATAGCCCATGTGATCTCTATGTTTTGTTGCCTCCAGGAGCTGCTATCTTTTGTAATTGCCATGGGTTTTGTCTGCTTTGTATGCATTGTGATTCCACTGCCTTCTCTTGGGGACCCATCATCTTCCTCTGTCAGATCAGTGGCGGTTCCATCACGTTGACGACTGGGGATGCATCCCTCCACTGGGGTTCAGGAAGACCTTTTTTCCTTGTCGACCTATTTTCTGGTGAGTTTTTATAAAACATTAGTGAAAAATGCTGCAAATGACCTTTTTGCTTGTTTGCCTTTTTTGGCAAAGTTTAACAAATTTTAGTGGGCAAAACACTAACAATGACCTTTTTGTCTCTTCTTTTCTTCTTCTTCACTTTGCATCCCCCCACCAGCTTCCTGTAAATTTTTTTCGTCTTCCCTCTCCACTAAGAAATCCTGGAACTGCCACTATGTCCGATGCTGTATTCTTGTTATATTTCATCTGAAAATTGTTGATAGTAGAGACAAAATTCGGATAGAGATGTGGTTTTTCTGCGAGTGTTACCTTTACTCAATTGATTCTGTGTGGTTGCATGTTCTTTCCAGATATTTTGGTGAACGTTGCGATAAGTTTTTTCTACAAACCATTTATTCGCTGCTCTATTCTGATGAACAGAGTGCAGTTAACCTGTGCGTCGAGCTTCTTACCTGTTGAGATCCAGGTGAGGCAATTTCTGCAATTCCTCCATTATTTATATATTCCTTGATAAGATGCATGAACTTATTATGTCCTACATTGATAGGAGCATGGAAATAGCATTAGGGTTTATATCTGGCCGCAAGAATATGCAGTCATTTACAATGAGAATTTGTCTGCCAAAGCAGACACTTTAAGTTACTAATTGATCTTTATCACTGATTCAATGCTCACTCATCTATCAGTGTTTATTCTAATAACCTTTTTTTTTGAAATGTTTGGGGGGACAAGATTTGTCTCTTCATGTTTTTTTGGGGAAATTTCCATCCCCCAAGCCAACATATACAAATTTGGGGGGAATTTTAAAACTTGGGGGGAATCCCCCCCCCCAAACAGGCCTAGAATAAACACTGCTCATCTATACAATAATAATTTTTTTCAACTATTGAAGAACTACATTAAAAATATCTGCTTGGCAAATGGACATGGTGTGTGTAGTAAATTCAATGGACATCTTGTGTTGTTTCTTTTGAATATTGTGTCCTGTTTGTATTTATGTAGCTCTTTTAGATTGATGGACATCCTCCAAAGTCTTCATCATCTCCTAGACTCAATCTGTGGAATTTTATGCAACCATTATAAGCAGATGATGTTTGGATGGACCACAGCAGCTGCAAACCTTGCAATTTTATACAGTGCAAGTTTTCCAGCATTTTCACTCGGCATCCAAATATGTTTTGATAACATTTTGTGAATGAATGAAAGGCCTCCATTGGCTCATACGCTATCGGCCAAGGGGTCGTCCATAAATTACGTAACGCGATTGTGACAGCGTGAACTTTTGGCAAGATGAAGTGACAATTAGTTGCCGTTGGAATTTGTGCCAATGCTCATGAAGTTATGCCATGTGATTCATTGTAGTACACTGTATACTGTACTGTTTATAAGCCTTTTGTCACCTGTAACATAATCACCTGTGTTTATTCTAGGCCTTCTCTGGGGGGGGGCGGGAATCCCCCAAAGTTTGAAATACCCCAAATTTTGACATTTTGGCAGGTAGTATGACCTCCCCAATGTCTGTTCTCCCCAAAAATGTTAAACTCCCCCCAATGTCTAGATGGCTAGAATAGCCTCTGTTTAATTATAATTATCACTTTATGTTCAGGTGTCTATGTAGTGTGGATTGATTGAATGACACACCATTAAGCATGCCATATAATGCTGCTGTTTGTAAGGGAGGAGAGAGAGAGCATTTTCATTTTCACTTATATATTTTTAAAACTTTTATTCATTAAAATTTATCATTTTGCTTAACGTTTAGAATGAGTTAGGCCACTTATTTTTTGTCTGTGAAAAGAAATTTGTGTGAAATTATTTGTAGTATAGTGGTCATAAGTGATCACAATATTGTAGTTTTATCTTTGCTTGGTATATTTCACATAAATTTTAGTTGTTGTTTTTGCATAATAGCTCTAAACAACTACAGGTATTCTAATTATTTTCAAGTCAATTTAATAATATAATAGCTAGTCAGTGCAATATAGAATATTGCAATAATATTATAATAGTCAGTGCAATTTTTTTATTACTGTTACTTTATTTCTCTTCTGCCTAAGAATAAGCAGCTACTGTTGTGCTGCTCTCGGGGGCGCTATATAAATCCACGAGATTTTACTTTACTTACTTTACTTCTGTCGTTGTTCTTATGACATATATAATATTTAGTGTTTTCATATTCCTGTCTCCAAAATACCAGACACCCATGTATGTGGCAAAAATGCAAACGTAACAAGTTGGACCCAGTGTCGGCTCCAGGATTTGGCAAGTGGGGGGCCGTTGGGGTGACAACTTCTAATCATGGGGGCCAACCATTTGTTGTTATGTATGTAGCATTAAGTTTAGGGTCCCAACTGGGGGCCAGGCACTCAATAGGAGGGGCATGGGCCTCCCCCCTGTGGAGCCGCCACTGGTTGGACCAGGGAAAAATTTGTGTTATATATTTTGTTAAAGTTAATAATTTGTAACTTTGGTGATTTTACAAGTTCATTCCAAAATTCCAGTCCGTTTTCTCAAAATTTACTGTCCCCTGCAGGCCTGCACCCTCACTTCCTACGAGCCTGGATAGGCCACTCTGGCCCTCGACACCTCAAATAACATTACTGTATAAATAAAATTTTAAATATATGTAAACTGTACCATCTACAATAAAGAAATGCATGCTGTAAAAGAAACTGTTACGTGACATAGTTTTTATTTACTGGACTCGGCTGCTTTTATTAATATCTTGTTCTTTTCAATTGTATAAAATATACTTTAAAAGTGCATCTCACTACATGTAATTTTCTTTCATGTAGTCAATGTCAATTGATCAAGTTGGGGGTCGTCCATAAATTACGTAACGCGGTTAGGGGGTCCAGCCATTTGTTACGAAGTGTGACGACGAGGGGGTGGGTTCCGTAAATGTGACATTTTAAGTGACGACCTTTGACCTATTTTTGCTTGTCAGCCAATTTGGAGGCCTTTGAAATACAAGGATGGCAATTTTGCTTGTCAATACCGGAAGACGAAAATTAATCTTGTTACGTCATATTTTAGGGGTGTGACGTTTCGTTAATTCGCGTTGCGTAGGGGGGGTGGTCAAAAAGTGCCAAAATCGCGTTAGGTAATTTATGGACAACCCCTTGGCCGTTAACATATGAGCCACTGGAGGCCTTTGAAAGTATACAATGCAATTGACAATACCAGTACTTTTGACAATTAATCTTAGTTCGCAATAACGCAAGGCTTATTCAATTATGACAGTGAATTTTCAAATTCCCCGGAAATTTTGGCCCGCCCCCCTACATCAACTAACAGCAGCCCCTAGCAGGGACCCTCTCTCGGCTTTGTACATTCCCCAACAATTAATTTGTCATTAGTCCCACCCCAACGTCTAGATTAAACACTAGCTTATTCAATTATCTATCCGCTATTAATCATTGCAATGAGTCATTATTAAGAGATGGATGGGTGACGAATAAAGACACATTCTCGCTTTACACGGCGACAGGACCCGAACAATGCCAATCTTCGATCAGGTGAGGCGCTTGTCTTCATGCGACGGACAGGTAGGTATGGTCACGAATCGCTCCTTAACAGCTACTGCAGACAGGATGTCGATACGGCTCAGGGGGGTTGGCTGGTGCTGGCCTATAGGCAACCGGTACCTTGTCTGGATCGACCGGAAATGGAAGGACGCGTGGATAGATTGATGGTAATGACGCTGCAGATGGAATGATTTATGGATTGATCGACTGATTCAGTGCCTTATTCAGACCACAGGCAGGGGCGTAGCCAGGAATTTGATTTGGGGTTATTATGTGATTTTGTTTGGGGTATAAATCTTTAAAAACTTTGAAAATCTGAAAAAACAAACTTTAAGGTAGCCTGATTTTTTTGGGGTGTATACCGATATACCCTGTCGCTACGCCCCTGACCACAGGCCTTGGAGGAGGCAAATTGACTTGGTTGGAGAAGAGAAACAGTTCAATGCAAAATTTTGTTTCAGTGCTGTTTTTTTTTTTGGGGGGATTTCCTCTAACAGGCCTGGATAAAACACTGGATTGAGGGCATTTCATTTCAAAAGCTCTCTATTCTTCTCTCTTCAACCTTCTTCAGCGTCCATTCCTCGCATCAGTTACTATATTTAGCACAAAAACAGTGGCGCAGCTCATGCTGCTGACAAGCGCGTCCTACACTTTACCTGGTTTTCGCTAGGTGTCGCCGCTACACTTTGGAATTGGAAAGAAAACCCTAAAACTTAAATATGGTTGCAATTCAGGATACAATACGGAAGATGGCAGAGTGGGTTACGTGCTGGAGCGTCAGGCTGACGGAGCGGGTTCAAATCCCGTTAGTGCCCCCAGTGGCTTTCACGCAGGCAGTAAGCCTCCTAAGCCACTTTAAATCATGCTAAGTTGTTAAGTTGTTAATACTGCAGTAAGTCTACACCAATTTTCGGCATGTGGAGGTATACCTTTAGGCTTTAGTCGCTTTACCTACAGCAAATTTCATGCAGCTTGCGTTTTTTAACCCATGCACGGGTTATGGAAATATTTACAAAGAAACATCATAGAGACACTTGACACTTTAACCCCTTAACTGGGCAACTATTTGTAACTCTATGTAAAATGGATGAACATTACTCGGGGCACCCAGTTAAGGGGTTAAGAGAGAGGCGGGAAGAAGAGGATCAACGCGTCGGGTGCTGTTGCCAAAACGATTTCCAGTGGGAATGATGATGCTGATGGTGGTGGTGGTGGTGGTGGTGGTGGTGGTGGTGGTGGTGTGGGGGGCAGTAGTGGTGTGTGGGAGAGAAATTCCAGACCCGGTCTGAACGCTTCGCTCGTCGGAAAATATTTATTTCACTGACATGTAAGAAGTTGGCTTTCCGTCGATAGCTATAGTAGTAGACCCACGCATCGTTCTAGCCTCTCGCCCTCTTCTAATCACGTCGTCGGCGGTGTGCTGACGGTTAACCGAAGGTGCGAGAGATTACCTCTGCCTGCCCCCGAGTTCGCACTTGGCGAAAGAGGATTAGACCCCTGCTTTATCTCTGCCAGGTGTGGATCGAAAGCCGGGCGCTGCTCTTCGGTCAACTGGCGAACATCCATCGTGCGAATTGTTTTTGCCTATTAGCCATTGGCGTAAACTTGGACGAAGAAGTGGATTAGGGGGGGGGGTGGCAACCACTATACTCTCCCTTCCCTATGGTGGTCTTAAAAATGTGGGGGCATTCGAACAGTGGCGATTCTGGCCATATAAAACTGGGGGTCTATGACCCTACGACCTAGTCTGTGACCGCGTAGCTGGAGGCTCTTGCTAACTCGCGAAAAGTCTGATGAGCATAAAAGACTTTAGGTCATGTGGGCCTACATCAGGGTTAATCTTAGTCATTCTTTCTCAATTCAATGACTCAGTGTTATCGATTGAATCGAACTTGGAGTTTTGTCATCATGAGCTGCATCGCTGCAATGAATGTTCTCGAAATTCAGCACTAATAATAGGCCTAATAATAGGCCTAATAATAGGCCTAATAGGCCTAATAATAATAATAATAATAAATAATAAATAATAATAAATAATAATATAAAAAATAATAATAATAATAACAAGGTTTAAAGTGGTTCAGTAGGGACTGCTCTGTGTGGGAACCATTTATGTTACTAAAAGTGCAAATATACTAACGGTCGAATTGTGGCGATAACCTTTATCCGCATTCCAGTTGCAGAGTTGACATTTAGCGCAGCGCGTAATAATAATACTGGCATAGGTTTATTAAATATACAGTAGGCCTACACCATCGCGATTTAAGCCTACGTTCGCACGTGGAATGGACGGATACCATATGTTCTGATTTAATCCTGCCTGAACGCACTCAAATTCGCAGAAATAAATATTTTTATTATTAATTGGAAGAATTGAGGAGGAGGAGGAGGAGGAGGAGGAGGAGGAGGAGGAGGAGGAGGAGGAGGAGGAGGAGGAGGAAGAGGAGGAGGAGGAGGAGGAGGAGGAGGCGAAAATGGTTTCCTCTACCCAGTGGCTTAGCCAGGATTTTCGGAAGGGCGGGGGGTGGCGAAAGACCATGCGATCATTCTTCACAAACTTAACCCCTTAACTGGGAATCCCGGATATATCCGTCCATTTTACATTGAGTTACAGTTAAATACACGGTTAAGGGGTTCAGAAAATTCTGACAAGCAAAATAGGTTCTGACGTATTATTTCTCTAAGTCAAATATAGTTATATGAGCGCCGACAACCGATTTTGGCGCCCCTCTACCCACAGAATAATAATAATACGGAATAAAAAATTTTGGTCGGCCAACCAGGGGGTTCACCCCAAGCCCCCTTGGCTACGCCACTTTTTCTACCCCCACCCTCGGAATAAGAGCAACCTCGTTTGACGTATTTATGCACTAGAAATGTTTTCCAATGACGTGTAGACCTATTATTGTGTATGTCTCTCAATACAGTGCAGTGTGTGTGTGTGTGTGTGTGTGTGTGTGTATGCGTGTGTAAGCATGTGTGTGTGTGTGTGTGTGTGTCCTATGGCGAGTACTTGTAGTACCGTGTACTTCGAGTACCGTGCAGTTGGTACAGTGTTTATCTGTTTGGATCATCATCATCATCTGCATGGTACTCTCCGTCACAGCCTGTACCGGCGGGTCACGAAGTCGGATCCGAGTACGTCGGCGAATCTTGCCCCCCGTACCTGCGCGTAATGGCGCCGCCACGAAGGAAGCCCTCGGCTGCTCGACGATGACGAATAACACGGATGCGGAAACAAGCCCCGCTGCGTTCCAGCTTCACGCTCAACGCACAGATATTGACCAGAGGACGAATTCAGTGGCGGTTCCAGGAATTCTTGGTGGGAGAAATAACAAAATTTTTAGGAAGTTGGTGGGGGGATATAAAGTGAAGAAGAAGAAAATGAAATGAGAGAAAAAGCTCATTGGTTAGTGTTATTTTGGGGGCGGAAGATGGACAGAGTGGGTTACGTGCTGGAGCGTCAGGCTGACGGAACGGGTTCAAGTCCCGTTAGTGTCCCTAGTGGCTTTCACACGGGCAGTAATGCCTTCTAAGCCACTTTAAATCATGCTAAGTTTTATGTCCACTAAACTTCGCCAAAAAGGCCGACAAGCAGAAAAGGTAATTCGCAGTATTTTTCACTATTTTTTAAAAACTCACCGGAAAATAGGTTGACAAGGAAAAAAGTCATCCGGAACCCCGGTGGAGGAGGATGCATCCCCAGTCATCAACATGGTGGAACCGCAGCTGGACGAATTCATAAACACCTGAGTCGGCTCCACAAGGGGGCCCTGGGGACAGTGCCTCTATTGAATGCCCCCTCCCAAGTGACTCTATGCTTTATTGGACGCATTCTAAGCGGTGTCCAGACAAAATAGCGCCGACAAAACAGCGCCGACAAAACAGCGCCGACAAAAATAGCTCCAAAACTTCCGACAAAATAGCGCCGACATAATCGCGCGATTTCGAGAACAAAGAATTGCGCGTTATAATAACGGCGAGCGCAGTGTCGGAGTTGTGAAATTTGAGCTGGGGGTTTGATGACTAAAATTCAATGAATGACAAAAACTGCATGTACCCGATAATTATGCGATTTTTGGGAGGGTTGCAAAGTTAGCTGGGGAGGGTTCAACCCCACCCCATCCCAACCCCGGCAACTCCAACACTGGGCGAGCGTCATGTGGAGGCGAGTAAGAACAAGTACGTTCAACTCGACCGTCGCCGCCTAAGAGCTCTTATTTCAACATATGGAACCAGGCCGTTATTGGAATACCTGCGCAGTGTTTCGTCCAATCTTTCGATTTAGTAAAACAAAGCAATAGAGAAAATATTTCAAAACGTAAGTAAGTACATTTCTGTTAATTTATATGGTGTTTTCGAAGTAGTAGTAAGCCTATCGCAGTAGATGCTTATTCGGAGCAGTGGCGTAACCAGGATTACCGGAAGAGGGGTTTTGGTTTTGATCATAACCAACTTCGAAAAATCTTGACAAGCAAACAAAAGAGAGGTTGTCACCTTCATCTTTAGGCTACATTCTATAGCGTTTACTAAATATTTTGGGTCGGCAGCCAAGGGGCTTGGGCGTTTGGCCCCCAAAACCGCGTCCGAAAAAATAATGGAAACACTTTTAAAAAATTTTCGTCGGCAGGCAAGGAGGTTTAAGCCCCAAACCCTCCCCTCGGCTACGCAACTGTTTCGGAGGCACTTGAAAAGATTACGCAATTGTCGCCAAGAATTGCACTCACATACACACGCGCCCATACTCACACGCATACAATGACTTTGTTCCAATGACTCGCCTTGATTTTTGTAGGTCTGTGGTTTTCAGAGTAAACACTTGAGTCATGAGTCATTTTCCGGTAAATCTGAGAAGCCAGTTGTAGGAGAAAAATCCATAATGTTGTTTAATTAATCGTTATCACAGGTATCGACTATGAACAGAAACTATCGTCGTCTATACGAATCAGAGACATTCGCAGGGGCGTAGCCAGGAATTTGATTGGGGAGGGTATAAATATTTTGTGGGGTATAAATCTCAACTATAAACCACATAAACCACATATAACCACATGTAAATCACATTAAAAACTTTAATTTAAGGTAGGCTGATTTAGTGGGTATATATATATACCGATATGCCCCCCGTCGCTACGCCCCTGGACATTCGAAGAATTTCTCGTCGTCCTGTGAAGCCAAAGACGCTTCTGTTGATGCTTTGGTTACAGCGCCATCTGTGCACCTGCACACCTCCATTCCAGTTCGCTCAATCATTTTGCACTCCAGGCAAACAGTGCACCGAACGACATCGTCAGCGCCAAGCGGTTTAACCCCTTAACCGTGTATTTAACTGTAACTCAATGTAAAATGGACGTATATATCTGGGATCCCCAGATAAGGGGTTAAGAGACCGACGCTCCAGTGCAAGTGCAGCACTGATGACAGTGGCGGCTCCACATGGGGAGCCAGGGGGTCGTGCCCCTATTGAATGCCTGGCCCCCTCCCAGTGCCCTCTATACTAGGGGGCCTATACGTGATACTACATTACCTATCAACAAGCGGTTGGCCCCCATGCTTAGAAGTTGCCACGACGACGCCCCCACTTTGCCATTCCTGGAGCCGCCACTGACTGGTGAACCGGTGGTCTGGAATTAAGTGCAGTAGAACTGACGAGTGACATCCGTTCTAGAGATGTTGACATTTTGACTAATTAATTATGTGCTTAATTTTCCTAGAATCAGCAGAGGGGGGGCTACAGCAAGACCAAACTTATTGACCACCAGTGCATCACCCTACTCTGCCAGACACACACCAGTGGCGGCTCCACAGGGGTGGGGGCCCGTGCCCCTATTTAGTTCCTGCCCCCAGTGCCCCCTTTGGGACCCTATACTTAATACTACAGTACATACCAAACAACAAATGGTTGGCTCCCCATGATTAAAAGTTGCCACCCCAACGGCCCTCCCCCCACTTGCCAAATCCTGGAGCAGCCACTGACACACAGCGTAGTCTTGAGGGTAACGCCCCAGGGGCGGCCCCATCCCTGTTCGAGCCTAAACTGGTCGTAAAAGTCGTGCACGACCGATGAGAAAATTTATCAGTGGAGGAAGGGTAGTGATTGTCGATATATTATCATTATAGTCCGGAAAATGATTCAGATCCCAAGAATGTAATCTAATACCACCGAAATGGTTTTCGACTGGGGTTACAAGCAGTGCCGGTTCCGGGAATTCTTGGTGGGGGGGGGGGGTGAAAACATCTACAGTTAGTTGGTGGGGCGTGCAAAGTGAAGAAGAGAAAAAAGAAAAGAGAAAAGAAAAGGTCATAGTTAATGTTTTGCCCACCAACAATGTTAATGATCCTCGTCGAAAAAGAAAGGTGACAAGCATAAAAAGGTCATTCGCAGTATTTGAATAAGCCTTACCGATACCGATAAATAGGTTGACAACCAACCCCCAGTGTTTAATCTAGGCCGTTTCCGGAAAAATTGCCCTTTTCCCACGGAAATTTAAAATTTTCCCCGGAAATTTTGGAATACTACATGGACTAACAGCGGCCCCTAGCAGAATTCCCCCACTTTGTCAGTTTTCTCCCCGGCTTTTTCAGTTTCCCCCTCGGAGTCCAGGAGTCTAGATTAAACACTGCCCCCCCGGCGGGAGGTAGTCTATATTGGTTGGGCCGGCCCCCACTTTTTTCATCGAAGTTTACGCCTCTGGATGTCTATCGTCTGAACGCGAATCCGTCTTCCAATGATAGACCTGCGCTCGTCCGAGAAGAACGAATTAATCTTTGCGTCCGAAACAGTCATCATCTTCGATCCGGGGCCTCAATAAACTCCTACGCTCCGGAAGAGATTTTCCGCCCACGCCACCATCTATCTGCTCTACGGTCTACCCCCCCCCCTTCACTCGTCGCACATGGCGAACGCAGCCCCCTTTAATGCGTGCTCGATGAATTTCGCGCATGCGCCGTCAAATGAACTGCCATGGTGGATGATGGTACAGTGCGCGCGGCTAGGACGGACCCAGAGGCCTATATATTAACGAATTTTAGACAGTCGGTACTGCTTCAACGACAATAAGTACTACTACAATTACTACTACTACTACTACTACTGTTACTACTGTTACTACTACTACTACTACTACTACTACTACTACTACTACTACTACTACTACTACCTACCTACCTGCTACTACCTCTTTTGCTGCTACTCTACTACTACTATTACTTTTACTGCTGCCATTACTGCTAATACTAGTAACAGTACTGCTACGTACTACAGCCAGCTGCTGTTGCTTCTCCTCCTCCTCCTCCTCCTCCTCCTACTACTACTACTACTACTACTACTACTACTACTACTACTACTACTACTACTACTACTACTACCTCTTCTACTGCTACTATTACTTGTACTACTGCCATTACTGCCAATACTAGTAACAGTACTGCTAGTACTACAGCTGCTGTTGCTTCTGCTACTACTACTAGGGTCTACAGTGAAATTTAACTTAGGAAGGAGTTAACTAAGAGAAGGAACGTTCTTTACGATCGCTAAGAAATCCAAGCGCTTGTTGAGTGAGGCTTTTACACAGAGGCTAAGACACCTGATATCGGTCACCTGAGGATCCAGAGGTAGGAGAAGATCGCGCACAACGAACGATGATGATGATGACGATGGGGTCGTATCTGGGAGAAAGAGTGTCCGCCTGTTGTTATCTCACCTTTCTTCTCGCATCGATCTGTCTAAGGGTTCACCAGGCGAGCAGCATCAAATTTCCAGGTATGCTATATAGGCATATGGCAGATATTAAGCCAATTGATGTATATATTGCAGAATAATAATCGATTTAAAACAGACTTTTAAAATTTGTATTGCATATTTTTGACGAAGTTTGATATCGAACAGTAAAACAGGCACAGTGACACTGCCATTCGATTTAAAAATTAGAAGTCCCTAGCACCACTGTAGCGTCATTTCATACATTACATTATACATTATTTCTTCATTTCACTTGGGGGGGCACAACCCCACCCTGACTCCCATTTTCTAACCCAACCCACCATAAACATGGACATTTTTAACCCGACCCAACCCACCCACCCCATGGGTGGACCCAACCCACGTCCATGTCTGGACCTACTTAGGCACAATATCTCGAATTTGTCGAATATCTTTCGTTTGTATATCATGAGAAGTTTTGCAAAGTAGGCCTACTGTCAGATTTTATTCGTAATTATTATTCCCGTGTGATTCCATATTAATGACAATTTATAAATATCTGGTTGTCTTGTTCAGATTACGATAATGATTACGAAAATACAGTTGTGAAGAGCCTTCGTAAGCTCTCGACTGGGGGTAAGCAAAAACCTAGCCTGGTTAATTATAAGCATGGATTGCTTTTCATTTAAAACTATGCAAGTATCTCTATTCTGTAAAGAGAGACTCATTGAATCTAACTATTAAATCTTAGGCGACTCTACCAGTCTCGGCAGTCTGAGCCAAAAGAAAAGAAAACAGTCAAACTTGTCGCATACAATTAAGGAGTCGACTATAGGGCTGGAAAAATCTAGGTTTAAAAAATATTAAATTTTGTGTTTTAGTTTGTTTTAGGTTTCTAGGTTTTAATGTTGGCACGTCAATATTCGCAAGCCCTTCTCTATATTCTTGTCATATCATATTATTTGTACTGCTGTAAACAAGAACAAATTATGGCATATATACTAAAAAGTATTTAAGCTGTTTTTAGGTTTTCGACTTTAAAACTGTTAAAGATTTTAAAAATTAGCCTACATTTTTAAAATCGCATTTTCCAGCCCTGGAGTCGAGACAAGAACAGCGCTATTCATAAACCTAGACTTCATCGTTTAATATTTCAATTAATTAATTAGCTATTTGGACTGTGAGTTTAGTTGTCTTTTTATTACAATTTATTCGCGTAGTTTTGAAAGGAGACGATATAAAAAGCATCCTTTTTCAGCCAAGTAAATCATCTAATACAGAACGAGTGAAATAGATACGAGAGACGCAACATTAGACAGTCTAGCATGCAGTCGAACAGACCGATGCAGCCATAGACAATCTATTCTTAACTTGGGGACGGGTCGGATTACTGCGCTTGCATGATTTGCAAACATCTTGGATTTGGATCAAAGCAAGATTCCGTCAAAGTTTGACCGAATTCTGCCAGTGACTAACTACTTCGAACCAGGAGACCATCTCGAAATTATTCTGCTTGAAATACGCTCCTTTCGTCTCACCCGCACATCCAGTTTTAAGCCCGCCTACGTGCCTGCCTGCTTGGTCGTTCTTCTTCTCGTATGTGTGGCTGTTTGTCTGTGTGTGTGTGTGTGTGTCTGTCGCTGCAGCTATCTCCTTCCTGTCGAGTTTGAAATTGAATCACATTTGTTTTCGATGAAGGGGCGTTGTGTGACTTCTTACGCAACCGCATAACTGGCTTATCTGATGTAGAAATGTATTGCAGCTTCGACCTTTTAGACGCCTGTACTTTACGTACCAGTGTGTCCTTGACTCCGTGGTACTTGATCTTCTGAGTATCATGTACATTTGAATAATTGCAACGTTGCTAAAAAATATATTCGTCTTAAATGTCAAGAGAAAGTGGTTCAAGCATGTACAGTAGACCGCAAATATTATAATTCTACAATTCTCAGTATCTGCCATCGTTATATTCTTCATTGCCCTATCTTTTAAAATGAATCTAAAGCTTTGCGAGAATTACAAAATAATAATTATCTATTCTCATTATTTCGAGGGCCTCTCTAAGCAAAAATCCGGCTTAAGTGAGTGGTGCTCCTGACCCATCCCTCATTGGACCCGATTCTACGCAGATTGCATTTAATCACACTTGACTATATATAATAATTATATATATATATATATATATATATATATATAATATATATATATATATATATATATATAATATATATATTACTAAATAAGTATATAACACTTTAATATAATATATGTAATATATATAATATTATTAGTATAGTAATATAATATATAATTATAATTATTAAAAATATTTATTACTACTACAATAATAATAATATATAATATATAATATAATATATGTAATATATAATATAATATATAAAATATATATACACATGGTTGACATATATATATAATAAGTATGGAAGTAGAAAAAATAGTGTGGCGGCGACCACTTTCTAAAAAGCCAATGTAAAGGAAATTGTCACCAAAAGCGAAGCCATAACTTCCGGTGCAGTCGGATGCATGGACCATTATGT
>CM030859.1:9335838-9548338 GCA_018105865.1 Metaphire vulgaris | reverse complement strand
GGATTTAAGAAGAGTTCAGAACTTAATTAACGGCCTATATGTTGTTCGCCATTTCAAAAAAAACTTGAAATTAATTGGGAAATCTTCGAAAATCTAATCTTCCATTTCTCAGTTATTTGCGATCGTCTGCTCGTAAAAATGTCGTCTTCTGCTTATGAAATGTCGCCTGCTTTTAAAAAAAGCGCCGTCTTCTTCAATAAGTGTCGTCTGCCGATAAAATAATAAAATGTGTCGTCTGTCCGCTCATAAAATGCGTTGGGGCTCTTCCATACAGTAGCCTACGTACTACAAAAAGCATATTTTCAACCTACGTCCCTCGTTTGCACACCGTACATACGCAAACTCTTCTAAATCCAACCCCTCCTCAGTGCGTACGTAGTACATGGATGCAGTGGCGTAGCCAGGATTTCCGGAAGGGGATTGGTTTTAAACAAGGTCGTCACTTCTTACGCCGTGTTACATCCTATAACCAAGTAGCCAAGGAGAGGGGTTGACCCCCAAAATAGCGTCCCAAGAAATGCATAGAAACAGGGCCTGTTTTAACGTGCAGTGACACACAAAAATTAATGTGCAGTGATAAAATGAAAATGTGCAGTGGTAAAATGCAATTTTTCTCTGCTTTGTGCAGTCATAAATTTTCCGGACGACCTTTTTTGCTTGGTTTTTGCGCTGATGTCCACAAATTTTCTGAGTTTAGTGCAGTGATAAATTTTTCTTAAAACAGGCCCTGCATGATAGAAACTCATTAAAAATGTGTTGTTCGACAGCCAAGGGGCTTTAACCCCCAACCCCAACCCCCCTTGGCTACGCCACTGTATGGATGGCCCCTTGCAATGCTGTTGCATTCTTGTTGTTTCCGCCGTCGTCGATCAGGATCTCGCTCCGTTCCGGACGCCGCGCTCCGCCGCGCCTGCTACGTCCTCCGCTTCCTCCTCGCCGACCGACCGGACCTCCGTCAGGCCTACTACAAGTCGTTCGGCCGGGTGGCGGTCATCGGCCGGGCCGAACGGATCGACAGCATCCCGGAGTACGGCGCCCTCGAGGACGTCCCCGGCGGGTCGACGCGGGGTCGTGGAGCGACCGTGGAGGCTCCGGTCAGCACCGGACCCGAGGAGAACCTCCTGTGCTACCGGGACGAAGGGAGCGGCGTCGGGGATACGGACGACGTCCTGCTGAAGAGCCTCGCTATCGGGATCCTCAATCTCGCTGCCGTCCAGGTCGATCCGGACTTGAGAAGGGACCTGGAGAGAGACTATCGGCATGCCATCAACAGCGGATGGTGGAGCAATACGATCGCAGCAAGAAACGCAGAAAACTACTTTGTAAGTTATAACAATCTACAAAAGCTTCTAATACGAAAGGATATACAGGGTGGCGCAGAAAAAACCGGACTATATTAAATGCCAAACCTAATGTGATGTGACTAGTCCGGTTTTTTGTGCCACCTCTGTATATATATATATATATATATATATATATATATATATATATAGTAATAATCAGGCCTTTGCATTCGTTAGGTGGCGCCACTGCACGCTGATATATATATATATATATAATTTGAAAGAAATCGTTTATATTAAAGAATCGTTTATATATATAAAATTATATATATATATATAATTATAATTTGAAAGAATCGTTTTGGTTACACAGATATAATTTTTCAGGGAGAGGGGGTGCAGAGTTTCTTCGATGCCAACGCCTACGCCAACCCCCCTGACGGACAGCACAATGACGTCAACACCCGGACGAAGCTTCGAACCTACGACACTTCGCTTTACGTCTTCATTCAGAACATCTTCACCTGCGCAAACTCCTACATCAAGCGCTGCAGCAGCCGAGGTAAACACGGCACACCTGTGCGCCATCCGCGGTGTACGGTAGAGCAGTGGCGTAGCCACGGGGGTTTGGGGTTAACCCCCTCCCCTTGGACGGCGAAATTTTTTATGTATTTCCATGCAATTTTTATTTTTAGGCGATTTTTGGCGATTTTGGGGAGTGAAAACCTCCACTTGGCGGTTATCGACAATTTTTTCAAAACCCCTTCCGGAAATCCTGGCTACGCCACTGCAGTAGAGCCTTGTTATAAAGTACTTAGCAGGTCTGCAAAATTCAGTACGCTATACCGGGGCAAGGTATAAATTCTGCGCCTCTAAATTGTAAATTCCAGTTATGGCCTTTTTTGCTTATCCGAATTTTCACGGCAACCGGCAACGTACGACAAACAGATCTAATTTCACCTCTAACGGTCTAAAAACCAGTGATGACCTTTTTTCCTTAGGGGCTGCCCATTAATTATGTCAATTTTGACCCCCCCCTTGTCAACAACTGTCAACTTTCAGTGACCCCCTATAATTATGTCAAAAACTGTTGACCCCCCTCACACACACTAAAACCAGTGACGGGTCCCCTAAAAAGTTTAGAAGGTTATTATTTTTCCAGCGATGAGACGTTTTTCTTTTCTTTCTTTCACCAGGTGTCATAATGTGGTGGTGATGACATTTTTTCTTGCTTGTCAGGCTTTTTTCCGTTGTAATAAATAGTATTCCATGAAATGTCCTATTTTTTATCATTTGTAAAAAAATGAAATTGTTGACGTCAACTTCTCTTCACCCCCTCCCCTGTCAACAACTGTCAAACTTTTTCAACCCCCCTCCCCTAATTTGTTGACGTAATTAGGCCTATAATGGACAGCCTCTTGTCAACATTTTCACGCTGGAGGAAAGTGGTGTGAAAAATTAAACAATCAGTGTACAGATCAATTGCGTCCCCAGGGACGGTGCGCGGAGCAGCTTCTCCCTCCCCGCCCCCTAACTACGGCTCTGAGAGGCGTAGATCTTTCGCAATTTGCACAAAAATTACATAAAACGTTTCAAGGTATTCAGAGTTTTACCGAATCGAAAATAGCCGATTTGAAAAATAAACGATTTGAAAATAACCGATTTGAAAATGATCTATTCGAAAATATGCACAATAGATTCCTGTTATATATATATATATATATATATATATATATATATATATATATATATATATATATATATATATATATATATATATATATATATATATATATACTGTAGCCTATAGACGCGTCACGCGTCCTAAAGACAAATTGAGAAATATATTTTTCAAATTGTTATTCTCTCGCTTTTGAACACATTGGACTGGCTCGCTACAGAGACGTCATTTAACTGTTTTTCAGGGGGAAGGGGGGCAAGACACTTTCGACTGACAAGTCTGTGAAAAAGTTGACGACCTTTTTTGTTGCTTTTCAGCCTTTTTTGCCTATTTAGCCAGCCAATTTTTTAAATTTAAAAACTAAATAACACAAACATTGGAACATTGGTTTAAAAAATTTCGTCCTAAAAATCAGGGCTAAAAATCAGGGGGACGCCCCCTGCCCCCTTCAAATGACGTCCCTGGCTCGCTACGAGATGCACTCCGGCGTTTCGTGTCCTGTTTTGATCCGGCAATTTTTCCGGAATCGCACTTAATCTACCCGTCTTTGCGTTTTGCGCCACCCTGTCTACCACTGACTGGTTGCGAGTGCACAAAGCAAGCATTCCAATTGTCTGATAAAATCCCTAGTTATTGGTCCGCGCTTATCCGTGGCCCGACATCAATGCTTGAGCAATTATCCGTGTGTATTTCGTAGCCTATATTGTTATCTGCAGATATATTTCCCATGATGTGCTATTGATCAGAGGCGATTCCTCAATCTCATGAGATCAGCAACTCCCTAATTATGAAATGTTTACGCTTGCTATCGCTCGCCATAGGAGGGGGGAAGGGGACCTGGGACCCCCAGAATAGATCAGCTCCCACCCCCATATTGATAATCCTAGAAATAACCCTGATACTGAACAGGGCGCGATTTGTAGGGGGAAGGGGGGATTCCCCCTCCCCACTGCCCAACTGCATCCCCCCTACTGCTACATCCCCACCACTACATCCCCCCACTGCTACACTTCCCCAACAACTACATCCCCACCAAGCTCGACATATCCCCACCCACCCACTGCTCCAGGTCACAAATTGCACCCGGATACTGAATAATAGGGCTTATTTGGGTATTTTGTGAATAGCAAAAGTTTCTGAGAGTTTTCTTTTTCATTCTGCGTTTCGTTCACTTTCAGGCAATGAGGCTCACCAACGACTCCAATCGAACTGCCACCAGTCCGGCTGGTCGTTCTAGAGTATGTCCCGTTGGACGCGTGCGTTCCGCTCTCTCTGTCTCATTGCGTGCGTCTAAGTATTGTTGGATGTCAGTCGTGTGAGCTGATCTCCGCTGTGAACAAATCCTTCTCCGTCTTCGTTGTCAGAGAAGCTGAAATCGGCCAATAGAGAGAAACATGACATCGATGTTGTAACGTTGTTGTCTCTATGTACGGTCGCTTGATTCTGTCCTCGGCGTTTTTTTTCGGTTGGGTCTCGTCAAAATCTGGCTGTTTTCACGCGTAAATTGGCAGGACGTTTTTCTCTTTTGATACCTCACTTGCACGCGCGTAAACGGATTGTTTTACTTGACGAGAAGCGAAAGGAAAGGAAACAGTTCCTGCCAGACACGTTCAGATTTCACTGTTTCTTGCACTGTATGTGAGATGGCGCTTTCGAACATTCCAGTATGCCCCCAACCCCTGTCGGCGGGAGGAAATCTATGATGACATCTCTAATTTCCGACAGAGTTGCGTGACGCACGACTCCTTTTTTTCTCTCTCGAAAAGATTTTGGAATCATTTTTCAGACTTTATCTAGCCGTATCTTCAGTTTTTTTCTTTTGAAGGCTGGTATATCATTCCCAAATCAAACGACTAAATGAAAATATATTTCTTTCTACGGTTCCTCAATTAACCCTTTAGGACCAGCCTATGGATTCAAAAGTACTCCATGTCGGTAAAAAATGAACACTCCTTTCTACATTTATTTATATTTGAAAATTAATGAAAAATCTGACTTTGTTTGGGTGTATGCTGATTGCTGACTCTTTGAAACACAAGCAGCAACAAAATTTGCTTACTTATTGAGTAGTTGTGACGTCATGTACTACTACTGCTACTACTACTACTACTGCTACTACTACTACTACTACTACTACTACTACTACCACTACTACTACTACTACTACTACTACTACTACTACTACTACTACTACTACTACTGCTGCTGCTGTTATTACTATTACTATTACTGTTACTACTAATACCTGTGCTGCTGCTGCTGCTACTACTGCTGCTGCTGCTGCTGCTGCTGCTGCTGCTGCTGCTGCTGCTGCTGCTGCTGCTGCTGCTGCTGCTGCTGCTGCTACTGCTGCTGCTACTGCTACTGCTACTGCTGCTACTGCTGCTGCTACTACTGCTGCTACTGCTACTACTACTACTACTACTACTACTAGGCCTACCATAACTGCCACTACTACTAATACTACTTCTTCTACTACCAGGCCTACTACACTTTGCTACTACTACTATGAACTATTAAAGAAACGGTTTTTGTCGTCGACGAACTGACGAAGTAATTTTGAATCTTGCTGTCGTCGCATTAATGTTGTAAATCTGCAATTGTTTCTAGTCTTTCTCTCTTGTGGTCTAAAGGCGTTAATAAAATACAGTATGATAGAATTACAAAATCGTCTCATTTTTCTTCCTGCAAAAATTTGCAGGTAATAATTGTCTTAGTCTATTTACGTAGTCTACTGTTACATGGGCATTCGATAAGAACTTAATTAAAAAGTTCAGTCAGCCTACAGATAATGAAGAAAACAAGAAAACAAGAAAACAGAAGATGTAATCAGTAAACAGAATATGTGATAGGGCCTATAGGCCTAAGCAGTGGCGGCTCCACCGGGGGGCAGGGGCCCGTGCCCCCTATTGAGTGCCTGGCCCCCCCAGTGCCCCCAGTTGGGACCTATACTTAATGCTACATACATTAAACAATTAAACAACAAACGGTTGGCCCCACGATTAGAAGTTGCCACCCCAACGGCCCCCCGCTTGCCAAATCCTAGAGCCGCCACTGGGCCTAAGTCTTAAAATGCTATTCCGCGTTATTTTTTAGCGCTCTTACACCGAATTAGTTCTAATCAGTTTCTTCTCCAGCGCTTTCTGTAGGCCTAACAGGCCTGCTCGAAACCTTGCTTTCCTGTTCGATGGAAGGTTTTGATACGGTGTTCTTATGAACAGGGTGCGATTTGTGAACTGGAGCAGTGGGGGATATGTCGAGCTTGGAGGGATGTAGTTGTTGGGGAAGTGTAGCAGTGGGGGAGGTAGTGATGGGGGATGTAGCAGTAAGGGAGATGCAGTTGGGCAGTGGGGTGGAGGGAAATTCCCCTTCCCCCTACAAATCGCGCCCTGCTTATGAACCGTAATTGTACGCGTATTTGACGGTTGTGTGTGACTGCCTTGTCAGGTATTTATAACAGCAGGCTCAGCAGCCAGTAATGAGAGAATCGAGAGCCGGAGGAACGAGATGGGAGAAGTTTGGGTTTGGAGCAGAACTCCATAAAATTTCGAATTGCAGGCGACGGTTTTTAAAAATGACAATTTGATTGACCAGTGGCGTAGCGTGACTTTTGGGGGCCCGGGGGGCATCTTTGTCATGGGGGCCCCAAAGTTTCAAAGTTTCGGGCTGACGAGCAAAAAAAAAAAAAAAAAAATCTCGCCTCCTTTTTTTACCTGACGAGCAAAAAAAAAAAAAAAAGGTGCAGGCGTTCACTTCTATGGCTAGGGTTTTAAACCCCACGTTACGCCACTTGATTGACTGATTTAGATTATCGCAGTTAACCTGCTAATTAGTAAAATATTCGCACACTTTTGGAAGTCCTTTAAAGATAGCTTTGCTTAATAGACCTAGCTACCAATAGACACCAAGAGAGATAGGCTACCCACATCACGTTTAGTCACATTAGGGGATTTGGCGAAGCAGTGGCGTAGCCAAGATTTCCAGAAGGGAGAGGTTTTGGTTTTGACTTTTGATCGTCTTTCCAAAAATCTTGATGAGCAAAAAATGTCATCCTATCTTTCCTTCTAGGTTTTTCCTTTTAGGCGCTGACAAGCAAAAAAATAAATAAAACGTCGTCACCATTGGCGCTTATAATCTTTTGGTCAGCAGCGCCAAGAGGGGGTGACCCCCAAAACAGCCTCCGAAAATAAAAATTGCATGAAAACAAATTTTAAAATCTTTTGTCGGCACCCAAGGGGGTTTAACCACCAAAACGCCGCTGTGGGGGAGTGTGCCCCTGCCCGAGGCTGGGTGGGTCCGGACCCGCGGACCCACCCCCTCAGCGCCGCCCCTGGTGCTAATTACGCCTATTTGAAAGACTAATTATAGGCCTATGTAGGCCTCCTATAGGCTAACTAATGAATGGCCAAAATCTGTAGGTCTACTACAATTACGTAGGCCTATATCGATTCTGTTGACGGTCACCGTACCCTCCCCCATAAAATTCGCCGAAGTCCCACGACTGATCCCATCTCTAATAGGGTCGCCCTCTGCCCCTCGTGGCAGGACCAATGGCGAAATCTACATGTAAGATCATACTTAATTACTATCTTATCGTGGTTAATTAACTTAATTTAAATAATGGATTTGCTGTTAAAACCAGTGGCGGTTCCATGTGGGGGGATGAGTGGAGATGCATCCCCCACCGGACTTTTTTGCTTGTCAAACTATTTTTGGGTAGAAGTCAAGTAAAATGACGGAAAGAAACTGCGAGTGACCTTTCTTTGCTTGACCTATTTTTCGGTAAAATCGGTAAAAACAGTGCTGAAAGTCTGTGAAAAAGGTGCGTTCAATAACCTAGTTTATCGAGATAGCCTTTGAATCCGTTTACTGTTTCAACTGTCACTCTTTGATGTGATCAGCCAATAATAAATAGTAATAATAATAATGTGATTTAAATGGTTTAGGAGGCTGTGTAAGCCTGTGTGAAAACCGCAATAATAACATTAACAGCAACAACAAAAAAAGAATTTAACTAGATTTCTATGTTCTCTAGGAAATTATTAGAATATTTGCAGTCTTTGGTTTCACCTGGTAGCAGCTCTGTGCCTGGTAGACTTGTAATGAAATGTCGTAAACTTATATAAAAACCGATTAAATAAACAATTATAAATCATATTTTGACGGTTATTTTGTCGATTAATTTTATTAAAATACTTATTTAGTTCGTTTTGTGCAATCGGATGTTCATAAGTTTCGTTCTGCGATCGATTATTGCGGTGCAGTTCTGACCTGCCCTACCTACCTGGCCCACCTATGGTCCACCTGGATGGGATGTTGATGGAACTTCGGTTGTCTTAGTTGGAACCTACCTGTTCTAGAGGATTCGACCCCCCGACCGGATCGACTGGAAATGGAGAGGCAGCGGGCGAGGTCGACCCAGGAGATTGCATCCCTGATTCCCATCAGAATCATGGAAGAAATGCTGACGGAACCTCTTCCATCCCCCTGGAGCTACGGCGTCACCCAGGACGGGCGCGTCTTCTTTATCAAGTGAGGACGATTTGTTGGATAGCGTTTTTAGTATTGGAACTGGCGCTACAGAAGCGCATAATAGTAAAGTACTTAAGACAATACGCCCACTACTGTGGTACTGCTTCTGTAGACTGTAGTACTACAACTGAACTTATTTTAGTCTATACATCTTTTCAAGTGGACTGGCTTGCTGTATCTTGGCTACATTGTGAAACCTGAACCGTGTTAAGGACAATTTTTGTCCAGCAAGAAAATACTTAGTGCTATCAAATCTAGAGTTAAATCACGTCTCTTTCTGTTTATTTTTTCCATTGCTTCCCCACTCCCCCTCTGACTGATCTCTGGAACTCACCTTGCCCGGCTGACCACTAAACTTTGACCATAGCTATTTCAATGGTAGATTTAAGCACCTAGGAATAAGCAGCTACTACTAGGGTTGTAACTTTTCCGGAAAAGTGGAATGCCCAGAATTATTCCGGAAATTTCCGGAAAAATGCAACTGGAAGCGCCGTGTGCATGTCCATAAAAACATTATGTAGCGCTACAATCCTGACAGTTGTTAACAAATGTCTAACAAATGAATAGTAATAATGATAATAAAAAATAATAATAGATAGTAGTAATAGTAATAAATAATGATAATAAACATTAATAATAATAATAATAAATAAATAAATAATAATAATAATCAACTTTTCCGGAATTATTCCGGAAAAGTACCACTATTTTTCCGGAAATTTCCAGAATAATTCCGGAGGAAATTTCCGGAAATTTCCAAGCTCACATCCCTAGCTACTACGGTACCTGCTTTTGAAAGTGCTATAGAATTCGCGAGATTTTACTTACTTATTTTGAAATTGCTATGTAAATATCATGAGATTTTACTTAATTATAATAAAAATTAATAGTAATAGGGAGTTAATGTAACTAGGTTCAATTCTATGGCAGTAAGATTGCATACCATTGAATGGCCGCTACCTCTAAAAAATGTAATAATATGAGTGGCAACCAGTGTTTATTCTAGGCCTGTTTTGGGGAATCCCCCCCCCCTCCCCAGTTTTAAAATTCCCACCCACCAGACAAATCTTGTCTCCCCCAAACATTTCAAACTCCCCCCCCCCCAATGTCAAGGTGGCTAGAATAAACACTGGTGGCAACCAAAATTCATAATAGAAATGCAGTAAAATCATTTGTTTCAAATTTAATTTAAGTGATCAGATTTTATTTCTATTAGGCTTTAACTATTTCTATTATTACTATTAGGCCAAGTTTTTGAAGTGTGGTAACAGCTCATGGTAACACAAAACTGGGCCTAATATCTGATTCATCCATCCAGGTCTATTTTTGGTATAAAGAATGAAGGCTCCAAATTAATGGTACATAATACATATGCATTGTATAAATTGTTTAAATAATTTGATTAATTGAATATGAAAATATGTGAATTTAAGATTCAATGTTTTGAGTGAAAAACACGAATGATCAGTTGGGATTTTTTAAGAGAGTTGATTTTTTTCTTATGAGCACAACATTTTAAAACCTACAATTGCTACTCTGGCAAGTGCTTGATAAATATTAATAATTATGCACTTCTCTAGCACCAGTTCTAATGCCCAAGGGTATCAATTGATGGTACTTCAAAATCCATCCGCAAAAGATCCAGGCAGTGGCGTATTTACCATTGGGCCATTTGGGCCATGGCCCCCCCTTTGGTCTTACCCTGACAAGCAAAAAAAGGTTGTCAACTTTTTTCCAAAGTTGTAACTTGTCAGGTCGAAAATGTCTGCCCCCCCCCCCTTACCAAAATTCTAAATACACCACTGGATCCAGGTCATTCCAGAGATCAGTCAGAGGGAGAGAGTAAGACGGACTATGGGGGAAAAGCCAATTGAAAGAGATGTGTTTTAAGTCTGGATGTGAAAATACTCAATGAATTGGAAGATCTGACAGTCAGGGGGAGAGAGAGTTCCAGATTTTTGGCCCAGAAATATAAAAAGCTCTCTTAACAATTTCAGTGTTGATTCTAGGTACACACGACAATGAATCAGCCAACCTTGTTGAATGACGATGTTTTGGGTGATTCAACATAGATTTTTTTACTTGAATATGATTGTCATCATCAGAAATGTGCTTGTTATTGTTGGTATCTTATGGACTGCTCTTAAACAAACCACATGCAGAATGATCGGGTTTTCTGTGGTGGGCCTTCCTTGTCAGTGGAGTTTCATGGGGGGGGGGGTGGGAGGACCAGAGGGACGGTCGCCTGGGGGCAAAATTGAGGGAGGGTTGCAAAATTTCAAGCGGAAAAAAGAAAAACCAAGTACTGATAAATGTATCCTGCCATAAAGCTATTTTATCGGAATCTTATCTTATCTATTGCAAAGTGGGAATGCTACAAGGATGATTTTTTTGCTTGTGAAGGCTTTGACCCAATTGATGTGCACCTCTGTTCTGTTGTTTATGTTCACAAGTTATGGTGGGGGGGTGGGGTGGGGGTGACTGCTTTGCCTTGGGGCGCTGGCAGCTCACTCTTTGCCACTGTCCTTTGTTATTGGAGCCACCCCCTTTGTTCCCAAAATTGGATCCCTAATCTTTTGTTTATCTTTCTTAATGGAATGTAGAGTATTACAAGATTAAGCAGTGAGGGGAGGGGAGATGTTAGTGGGGAGTGGCAGCAGACAAAGCAAAATTTGATGCCAACCTGAATCCTGAGGTGTTTTGTTTCAGTGAGGAATCGCAGTCTACCACTTGGCTTCATCCAGGGTTTAATCATCCGGTTCAAACGGGGCACCTTTATGATCAGGGTATGCTCAGAGATTTATGGTAATTAATGAAGAGATGCTTAATTGATATAATTATATGTCCTCATTTGCATCTATAAATTTAGCTGAAACCAACACTGACACTTTGATGCGTATTTCATTTTATAATTACTAGTGACTAAATATAGAACATATAACCAGTTTGCTCTTCCATTGAAAACGATTAGGAAAAGGTGATGATGGAACTCTCGTGTCGTGTCTGTGCGCGCGCGTGTGTGTGTGCTCGCTTTCTTTGCTGTTTTAATTCCTGCTACGTTATAAACTTGAAACTTTTAGATTTTTGAGTAGATTTCTTTTTCATCTTTTCTGACTTTGTGATCTTATATAAATTACAGGGCTTCCAAGTGGATGGGAAGTCAACATAACTTCGGGAGATGTAATGTATTACGTTGAGTAAGACATTAAAATCATCGTTCTTTATTGCAAGTTGCAGTAACATCTTTAAATATTATTCGAATTAGTTTTTTTATTCCATATTTGCATTTTTACAGCTGATACAAGAATATGATTCTCTGAATTTATGTAAGTAAGAAGCATTACTTTGAACTGTGCACATATGAAGACCAGTTTTTCAGGCATTTATTAATAGTCAAATGGAAAGAAAAAAGAAAGAGATGAACTGGCAAAAGATGGCTTAGAAGAACTGCTGTTGGAGCCATTAACCCTTTTGCTTCCATGATACATGTTTAATTAATTATAAACCCCTGTGCCAACATCAGCCAGTATTTTGATGCATTTGCACATCATGATGTCACACAGAGAACTAAAGGTTCACGGTGTGAACACTTTTGCCCTGTACGACCAATGTTTCAGTTTCATAACATATTGGTTATACAGCTCATCGTGGTGAAGGGGTTAATTAAGTGGACGGTGACTTATTTTGAAACTCAGCTTGAGAAATTTAGATAAAATCAAAAAGCAATTACACAAGAAACAACCTCAGGAGAAAAGAAACCTCAGCAGATGGCTTGGGCAATCCTTCAAAACACAAATTAGATCAAGGAAAGAATCAGCTTATGGATTGGATTGGCATGCAAATGGATTGGATTGGCATGCAAAATGGAGAACAAAGATCAACAGTGCGTCTAAATTTTGCAACGAAAATGTTTTAGGTGAATGAAGACAATATATATTAAATCCCGGATATATCCGTCCACTTTACATTGAGTTACAGTTAAATACACGGTTAAGGGGTTAACCCTTAACCGTGTATTTAACTGTAACTCAATGTAAAATGGACGGATATATCCGGGATCTCCAGTTAAGGGGTTAACTTATTTAGATGTTTTTTACATTACTATGTCCTGTATAATATGTCCTATGATTGCTTTTTAGCCACATAAATCATTCAACGACTTTCAATTTTCCCGAAGGAGAAGTTCAACCACTGACCAGGTTGTCATTTCATTTTACCAAAATTATGAAAACTTTCAGAAAATATAATATATGTTATGGTTATGTTTTTATTTGTGATTTTACCTTGCCATACTATTTGATTATACCATTGTTCTTTATTGCTAATGTCTTTCTATGTATCGAGTGTTTTGGTTGTTAATTATGCATATGGTTGTGTTTTACGCATACAATCTATGCTACATTAATGGTGAGGTGGATTATATAGATGCTGTTAATATGAGAGATGCAGTTAAAAGCTGCAACTGGAAATTTAACCTTTTTTGGCATATGGACATTTGATAAACACATTGTTAAATTCTCAATTTATCTTGAATTATTTTATATTTGATGTGGATAGGAATAAAGAGAAGAGGTCCTTTCGTTTTCAGCGATCTGTGAGTAAATGTCTACCTTTTTTTCCTTTGATTTGTGATTTGTGGATTTTGAATTTAACTTGGCCTGAGTGCCCTTTAATAAGTGGATGAATTGTGCCAAGTTTTCAAGTACTATAGAAATTTGGTTGACTTACTTACTATCATATTGTTATTGTTCATGACAATTTATATAGCACCATAACATAGCAAGGGCCAAAGTCAAGGGCACTTTACAAGGAGCTTACTTATTTATTTACTTGGTCTTAATAGTATCTTGTTAGCATTGATTCATATATCATATATATCATATATCACATATATCATATATCAGTGTGATGAAAGCAATGATTCATCAAGGTCTGATGCTATCCAGTTTCTTTGGTCTTTTGCTTTCGATAATTTCCAATTTGAATTGAATCCCTACTTCTTGCTTCTGTAAGAATACATTTACATTTTGCTTTGCAGCTGATATTAGTGTGCATTTTTTGAGCATTTCTTTTTCAGAGTTCCAAACGAAAAAGCGGAAAGCAGAAGTAAATTCAGATTTCTATCTTGCACAGATATAAGTTTCGATTAATGTCTGTTATGGCTTTGTTGTGTGATAAAAATTGGAGTACAGTTTAAGCTTCGTATAGTTTACATAAATGACTTATGTTACTTAGCTTACTTACTGGTACTTTATAATGGACAGCCGTATTGTGCGTCCTTTTTTCACCCTGATAAGTTTTATCTAAACCCCATTGCCGATTTGGAGTGTTCGGTAATGTAATAATGTGTTTACTTTCATTCAAGAGTTGACAAGATGGCATCTGTGAAGAGAGATGTCGATGCTCCTGTTTCAATTAGGGGATGGCTAAACAGACAGGCAAGTGTTGATCATCTGGAGTCTCTTTGTCTCAGTCTTGCTGTTTCCCAGTCTGGAATGACCCAATCTTTTGTGGATGGATTTCGAGTATCATTGACTGACACCTTTGAGTGTTATAACTGGTGATATATAGAAGCATATAGAAGTGCATAATTATTATAATTTGTTATATTTGTGATTTTCTAATGATTATCCAATTGCACCCATTTGTACTTTGGTACTGCCTTTAGCTCATTGGTATGGTACTGCTTTTAGTCCCTTGGTACTGCTCTTTATTTTGTATGAGCATACTGGCCATGTAGTAGCATGGAAAATTTCCAGGGCCATTGAGGGTAAATGAACTTTTTAGCGCTATGCCACGCATATTTGACAGTTCTAGTAACTTGTCATAGTAGTTTATGTGATGAAATGTATGAAAACTGTACCATAGCTCCTTAATAAGTAATTGACTTGAGTAGTGTACAGAAATTTCAAGCATCTTACACGCAACAGTTTAAGCCATCCTGCTAATACTCTTGATCTTGCGGAAACCGTCTCTCCCTTGGAGATGAACGCAGATTGGCGCAAATAAATGACTGAATGATTTTTAAGCCTAAACTGAAAACATGCAGTAAGGGAGCCTTTATTTCAAAGAATTATATATAGGATTGTAATTAACCAGGTTACTGAATTCAGAGTATTTGACTTTGTTGGTGCATCTTATATAAGGGGGTGTCTTATCCATAATTTGTTTTACACAGATCATCAATACCTGCGTCTTATAATTGTGTGCATCTTATATTCGCACAAATACGGTACTGTTTGAGATTGATAACAGTTGTGCAGTGGCGTCAATCTGTAGTAAAAGTTGTGAGGGTCCACCTGTTGTTGTGCCAGTAAGTAAGTAAGTAAGAATCAAGTGATAACGGGTGCTATTGCATGTGTATCATGTACTCTTTTAGCATAATTCTTATTACTTATTAATGTTCCAAAATACCATTTTCTGATTATATCTACTATCTACTCAACGCAATAATTTATCAGTTAATTGTACAACAGTACAATGTAGATTTATTCAGATTTTCATGAGGGTCCGGACCCGAGGACCCTCATGGGATTGACGCCACTGCAGATGTGAGTTTATTGCTTGTGCTTCCCAATAATTAAAAGACAAATTGTTAAATCTCTTAGGAAGTTTCTGGTCCTTTGAAGACATGGAAGAGACGTTGGTGTGTGTTAGCGGATTTCTGCCTATTTTTCTACAAAGGTCTGACTCTTACGGTTTCATTTAAATTATTTGAATTGGAAAGAAGAATTTTAGGAAATATTACAGAAAAATTCTAGTAATTGGGTTTGGTGGAAAAAATCGGCGATGAGGGACTATGCAAGAAAATCCAGTCAAAGGAAACCTTGATGCAAAAAGCAATACAGAGGAATCTACATCTCTTTGGACATATTTGTTATATGAGAGATGATAGAAAGATCAAGACTATAATGCGGGGAATAATGGACGGTTCCAAAAAGAAAGGAAGGCCACACAGGGAATGGTGTGATGATATTGGTGATTGTTGTGGAAAATGTTTCCAAGGACTATGTCATACGTCATATGGCTGCAAACAGAAAAAATTGAGATAAAACTGTAATGATTGCATGAGGCACCACAGATGCCAAACTCACGGATGATGATGGTGGTGGTGGCGGCGATGATGATGATGATGATGATGATGATTATGATGATGATGATGATGATGATGATGATGATAAAGATTTAAATTATATGCTCCCTTTGCAGCATTTTGATGACTAATGCTCTGTTAGATTACAAATTATCCTATGTTAACAGTTTTGAAATATTCAGTGATGGCTTTTGATTTTGAGTAAGTACTTTCATTAGCAAATTTTGATGAAAATTAAATATTTTAGTAAGTTATTTTTTGCAGGGTCTGATGAAGGTCAAGTTCTGGGGTCACTTCTTTTGCCGAGCTTCAAGATCAATCCGTGTGTGAAGGACGAAGATGGAATTTCGAAAAGATGTGCATTTAAGGTATGTACTATATACTGTACATGCTTAGGTACTTTTGGATTTTCTCAATCTGGGGGGGGGGAATTCTTGTGATAATAGAATGTTAACCCTTTGACCATTGTGATCCGTATAACCTATAGGTTAAGAAGCCTAAATATCAACCTTATGGCATGAAAGGGTTAAAAAGATTTCACCTTCTTATTCTTATAAATCCGTTAAATGTATAATTAATTCATTAATTTAGGATTATTATAGGTCATCCATGTCGTCACTCAGACAAGACTAGACACAAAACCGGTTAGCGCAGAATTAGCTGAACAACTGACTGACTGAGCTCAACTATGATCGACTCCGACGTTAAGCGTAAAATAGCACTAATTTACTAGAGTTTAAAAATTACACTTGTGCCAGTAATGTAATGTAGAAGAGTTCCTATATAGTATCTCTGATGGACGAGCTGTTCAAAGCATCAAACAAGACAGAAATGCGTGAAAAAGCAGCTAGATTTTCAGATTGAACGTAAATTATGCAAATAATATGAATTTGCCAGAATTTGCTTACCTCTGTTGAGTAAGATGTGGAAGGTGAAACTGCTTTCGTATTATTTTTGTTGATGTATTGTTTTCGCACGTAGGCTGAACATGAGAATGTCAAGACGATGTTCTTCTATGCTGATGCGGACGAGGAAATGGAAAGGTGGATTGAGGCAATGCGGGCAGCTTCCAACGCTCAGTTCCATTCAATGTAGGCATGGCTGTATATGCATGCTTAAGTTTATTTTAAGTAGTTTTTGCACACAAACATGATTTGATTTATAGAATATTTCTCTATTTGGCGAACACCCTCCTAGTTAAATAAATAAAAATACTATTATTTGTTTCTAATATTTATTTTGCAGTATTTTTAAACTGTACAATGAAAACCAGTTTTTTTTGTAAATTCATTTGCTTGGTTAGTAGTAAGAATAACAATTGCAGAAACAATATCTGAAAGGAAAACTAAGATGAAGATGCATTTTATATTAGTAACAAACAATTGGATACTAAAAGGGAAAATCGGTAGAAGAGAAATGAACTCTGTACAAGGCCTGCCTTTCCAACAATTAGTGCAACTTAAAAAAATGATAAATGCAAAGTTTTAAGAAATTATTGTGAATAAGTATGAATAAAAGTTTGCCGATTTGTAAGCTAAAGCATGGGTTCTCATTGCAGATGGAGAGTTTAATTATAATTTAGCTAGAGATTAGGATTGTGGTATGTTTTGTCAGGTAGCTGATCAGGTAGCTGACAGCCATGGGGAGATTATTGAATGTTGCTGGTATTGTAAACATTTTTCACATTTAATAAAAGCAGAATTCACGTGTTGTTTTATGAAGCGAAGACGATAGCGTCCACTTTCAACGAAGCCAGTCTCAGAACGCCATCAGTTCAAGTACTGGCAACACGCAGGACTCACCAGGTGGCGCCAAAGAAGACGAATTTGGGTTTGAGTCGCAGTATAGTCGACGACAGAATTCCATGCCGTCGGGAATCGACATGGTCCGGCAGAATACCGACGCAGCCGGTGACAGTAACCGCCCGAAAGCTGGTGATCCACCGTACGGCAGAGATGGTGGCAAAATTACGGGTGACGCAGGGTTGATGAAGAGCTCCGGTTCGTACAATCCCGAGCCGCCGTATGTGAAAGCCGACAAAAGAGATGTTTCGTCCAGTGAGGACGACTTTATGTACGTCAAGGATTTGAATCTCTCGCAAAGACCAGCTGCTGTTGCCGACTCGAATGAGAAAAATGTACAGCCAACTGGACCTTCTCTTGATCAGACTTATCGGCCAGGAACACGGAATCCTGATACGACTAATTTTTATGCGGAAGATAGAAAAAATGCGGCCGATTCTCAGTTGAAAGACAACAACAATTCGACCCACGGACTATATCCTCATCATCGACCTGAAAGAGCGTTCTTAGACAGAAGCCCCAGTGTTCCGGTATCTTCTTCTCACCAGGCCAGCTATGCTTCTGCTGCGATGTCTTCAGGTGCCGAGCTAAATCAAAAGCTTTCTTCTTCAGCGAAATCACCAAATTCTTCTAATAATCAGAATAATTTTGTGTATTCTCCAGCGCAAGACTTAAAATTGGGTTCGGTTGGCGCCGAAGGAAGGTACGCTGGCGCGCCGTCCTCTGCCGGTCTGTACCTCGATTCAAGTCGCTCTGGTGGGATAAATTCCGAGGCGGAGTTGCTCGACGCCATTCGAAATCAGAAAATCGACAGAACACCAGCGGATGTGTCAGGGTCTCGGGTCTACCCGGAGGCCCGACTCCGGTCCCCGGGAAGGGCGCCGGACCGCGCAGACGGCGAACATCAGACGATCGCGGAGGCGAAGGAAAAGTTTCCGGGATCGTTTGACCTGAGATCCGGCGCGCCGCATCATCGGGTGGCGCCGGCGGGTCGGTTGGAAAACCCTGGCGGTCAGGCGTGGTCGGCGAGGCAGCTGGGGCGGTTGGAAGTGGAGGCCCCTCTGGCTCGAGTCGAGGAATGGACGATTGAACAGCGAAGACAGCACCAGGAGCTGAAGCTGAGACAGGAGATGGAGGCAGGGAATGATGAAAGATTCCAGCGCAGAGAGACTTCCGATGCTGGCCAGAGCGGTTACCGCAATCCCAGTTTCACTTCCCAACCGATTGAAGCTCATTGGAAACCGGAGTCGAACTCGGTGTCTTCGCCGTCGAAAACGAATCGTCCAAACGTCGACTCTGCTGGGGGCGGTGCTGGTGGTGGTGGTCAAACTGACTCCAATCCTTCAATAAGCGCTCAGTTACCGAGGCTCAAGATGCAAGGGACTGAGTTGGGGGCGGGACAGTTTGGTCAGAAAAATTCAAACTATGGAAATCAAGCCCCGGAGATTCATAAGCACGGGAACCATAAAGAGCAGGATAAAAATCCAACATTTGGCTATCATGGAAATCAGCCAGCAGTGGGCAACAGAAGTCAGGATTCGTCTGCAGAATTCACCGCAAGATCAGCTCTGGCATCTCCTCAAAATAACTTCACCAAATCAAGTCTTTACAGCGGTGTATCTGCCCTACCAGGAACTGGATCACAAGTTTCACAACCTGGCAAATTAGAAACTGTTCCGGATGCTGGTGATGCTCAGGTGAGATTTCCATCGGTTTATTATTATTATTACTATTATTATTACTATTACTACTATCATTATTATTACTATTATTATTATTATTATTATTACTACTGTTATTATTATTATTACTGTTATTATTAGTATTATTACTACTACTACTACTATTATTATTACTGTTATTATTATTACTACTACTACTACTACTATTATTATTATTAGTAGTAGTAGTAGTAGTAGTAGTAGTAGTAGTAGTAGTAGTAGTAGTAGTAGTAACATACTTTTTCGTGGTGGTAAAATGAGGAGCAGTTGTAAAAATCTCTGCGATGAGTCAAACAGGTACACTATGCGATACACTAGCCCCGTATCCATGGCATTGCACACCTGGCTGAGGGCTGTAGCAACAGAGATCAGCGCCGCCCTATGAGCCTGTCAGGCTCGAGAAGGACTTTGACAATTGACTTGATTAACGTACTAATTAATGTGGTAACTCATTCAGAACGAACTGCGTGAAGACATTACAAAGCCACAAATAACTCGTGCAAAATAATCATGTTTTAAGTCTCTCCTTAAAGGTGTCCAAAGTCGGAGAAAGCTGTATACTGTATAGATGGAGGTTTCTTGCATTACAGTTTACACTTTAGTAAGTTTATGTCTTGGGATGCACTTAAAGGCTGCAACACTTGTATCTTTTATTTGATAAATATTTAAAATTTAAAAATGTCAAATGTCTAATTCGGATAGTTTTCTTTGTTTGACTATTTGAGTACATTGTTGAACCAAGTAATGTCAGTTTTGGTTTTTTAATGACAAATATACTTTTGATGATGTCAAAGGAATCCTTTGCTGATGTCAATCGTTGTCTGTCAGAAAATTCAAGGCTGTGTCAAGAATGTTCATCTACCATCCTTCAACAAGGGCTTAACATTGATACTGTATGGCTTTTTGTGGTCTTTTTGTAACATAATGTTATGTCTTGCTTATGTCACCCTCAATATTCTTGCCAGTTGTTCTCTGTCTGTCTCTATCTGTCTGTCTGTCTGTCTCTATTGCCAATTCTTTTTCTTTATCCTTGACAGAGGTTTCTTAAAATATTCAAAAGTAAAAGTGGATTTATCAGATATTCAAACTATTTTGTTTAAAATTTGAAAACTCGCAAAGTCTTTAATAACTGATTGCTTACCTTGATGACTATTCAGAAAATGCTCAACCTATGCTTATATTGTGCCAAAAATTTTTTTCATATAAAGCTGATAGATCGACTGATTAAGTTAAGACGGAGCCAGATGAAACTAGAGGAAGGCCGATACACGCTTCTTGGATGCGTTCACGTCCAGATGATGCAGCCTGCAAAGGACCCTTCAAAGTAAATTCTATTTTTCCAGCTAAAAATATTTGAACCTTTGATGCTGCAATCATCAAGCCAGCTATATGAATGGATTGTATTCAGATTTACAGACATTCGTTGCAAGAATGCATGAATTATTGCCTATTTAATTTCTTTTGATTTTGTCCATGTCATTTGCATAATTTATTGCAGTAATCTGCATAATTTGTTCTGGTAATTTGCTGTGGGCATCTAATCAGCTGTGATGTTTGCTCATTGTCGGTTTTTCAGGATGGGTTTTTATGGGCACTTTGATGATGAATGCCTGTGGTTGAAATTCTTTATAGCGACACTGAAGTTAGAATATATTTTTGGTTGTAGTTAATACCAATGTCGATGTGCTTCCTGACTGTGTATTTTGGTTCCCTGTCATTTAATCCCATCCATTTAATCCCAGTCACTTAATCCTGAAACTTAAACTTAACCCTCACCCTAACACTAACACTAACCCTATTAGTTTTTATCCTGTAACCATGTTTAACTATGTTTGTAAACACAAACATTTCTTAAATAGGTTTTTTTATATTATTGAGTGTCATTGGATTATGTGTACAGGGAATGGGATTAAAAGACTTGGGATTATCTGCACTGGGATTAAAAGACTTGGGATTAAATGGCTAGGATTAAGTGACTGGGATTAATTGACTAGGATTAAAAGACCGGCCACCATGTATTTTGTAGGGCATCAGTTAAAGCAGTGCAAAGCAAGCTCTCTGAGGTTGAGGGACAGATTGCAGACACTAATGCCCTTATTTCTGAACTCGACCGTAAACTCACCAACTTGAGGTCTGCTGAACTGTCCAGCGTGAAGCCGACTGAACTTGCGTTCTCGTCCCAGGGGCAGAGTGCAGATACAGAAAAGGTGACGACTCAATTTACTTTAATTGCAGCTTATTCAACATGTTAATAGCAGTTGAAGGACTGTTCCAAAAGAAAGTGCAACACATTCAATCATCAATCAATCGACTTCTATGATGCCCTGGCGTCATGCCTAGGGCATTGCTTGATGGTTAGGGTTGCCAGATCTCCCGTATTTTACGGGAACTCCCGTATTTCAGCCCCCGTCTCCCGCCTCCTTATAACTTGTTTCCAATATTGATTCACTGGCATTAACAGATGATGTTCGGATGAAACTGGGTGCCATATTTGTTTTTTGCTTTTGATAGCTTATTCTGTTGTTTTGATGCATTGCATTTTGTAGAAGTATTAAACCAAAACAATAGTAAGTAAAATAAGTAAGTAGTAGTAAGTAATAGTAGTAAGTAAGCAGAAAGGTAGTAAGTGTCTGTAAAATTTGGTCTCATTCTCATGTCAATTTATTGATTTCTGCCACACAGCAACTGGCTCCCGGTCATGCAGTTGACAAACAGCCCTCTCCTTTGTCATTGACTCCATCAGGGATAGTGCTGGATACGAAAGTGGAAAAGGGACAACAGGAAGTTTACGCTTTACGAAAACAATTGGAGCAAGAATCAAATTTTGTTAACAACCTCAGAGATGAAAAGGTTCAAATTTAAAACTGTCTCACAATTTTATTTCAATAGTATAACATTGTTTTTATTTTGAATGATGCGCCTGTAATTTTTATCAGCTCAAATCAGTGGTTCTCAACCCATGGTCTGCGGACCACAATTGGTCCACGAGAGGGGATCTGGTGGTCAAAAACGTAAATAAAAGGACATATATTTTCCACATTAAAAATCTAAAAAGTGCAACGAGCAAAACAAGGTCATCAGCACAAAAAGGTTATCAGCACATTTTGTGTGTATTTTGTGCATTTTCAACGTGAAAAAGTCTGACAAGCAAAAAAAGATCAATAGGTCATCACCGCTTCTTAGGAGCAGATGACTGCTCAATTTATCAGGTGGTCCGTGAGAAATTTTTGAACTTCAAATGTGGTCCGCAATGCAAAGAGGGTCAAGAACCACTGGCTCAAATGATGGTTAGATCTTATAGAGAATCTTGAACTTCAGATATGAAAGCACCATTTCTAAAGCTCTGGATCTCAAGTCTTAATTGGCAAAAGTTTGGTGTGTAAAATGCTTCTTTCCTTTTTAGACAAGGCATAATTTTAGGACTTAAGTTAGCTCACATCCTGTCTTTGGCCACTAGATATTATTTTGATTTAACAATACAGTGAAGCATTTTGATACGTTGATCTCCTCAAGTCTTCAGGTCTAAGCTTAAATCCATCCTTTTTCTAAAAACATTTTCTCCATAGCTGTAACAACCTAGCCTCACTGCCCTTTGGATGTTGACTATTGCCTGGCTGATCATTCAACCTTTCCCATAACTATTTTAAGAAAAACTGAGCGCCTGAGAATAAGCAGCTACTGTTGTGCTGCTTTCCAAGGCGCTATAGAAATCCACGAGATTTTACTTTACTTTACTTTACTTACGTTTTAGTCACGATTGGAAAAGGCTCTTTCCAAGACAATTAGGGATGAGCAGATGGAGAAAGATCCAAACAATCTTTTAGGAATTCGCCGTCAGAAACAGGCGATTGACAGAGAACTCTACAGCCTACAAACCAAGTTAACATTTGCTGTCAAGGTAAAATGGAATGCAATATCTGGATGCTGCTTATAGCTGTCATTTATAGCATGCAGCTGCAATGCCTAACTAGCAGTTTTTTTTGGAAATCATCTGTTATAGGCTAGCCAGATTTTGATTAATACTGGTAGTTATATTTTCCTCTGTGAACCTTTTTCAATATGCACTAGCTAATCATTAGCATTAGAATAAACTTTGTTGGTACTTAGTTGATGGTTAGACTTAGGTGGTACTTATCTGGTGTGTTTGCAAACAGTCGTATTGGAAAATGGCAGCAGTGAGTTTTGAAAAAAATGCATTTCAGCATCCGCTATATAAATGTACTGTAGCTTCTATTGACAAATTGAACCTCTGTTGCAGTATTCATGTTTTTCTCTTTGATCTTTCAAGAGAAAATAATGAGAGAAATTATCAGCATCTGGTAGCACTCTGTGTACAGAAAATCACAGTGTTTTTTGCATTTAGAATTTGGAAAATATCAAAAAGAGATGCGTTCAAATGGACCACGATACTGTCAACATGCGGAATCATAATTCTGAGAAAGCCAGTAGCAATGCTTTATCGGCCAATAAGGTACTGGTAATACAACTAGAAATACTTATATTTGGCCAAAATGTCCATTTATTATTAGGAAATTTTATGCTCCAAATTTAAGGCTTGAATTTGTTTAGGTTATCATGTTTCCCTCAACAGCTAAAGCATCTTGGTAATTCTTACGATGCACTACTGAATTTTTGATATTTTCAAATTGTGTCTTGTGATGTGTTGTTTGCTATTTAATAGAGACATTCCATAAACTCTCCTTGAGTGTTTTATAATAAACAGCGATTATTGTCTTTCAACAAATTAATGGAATTTGATTGCTTTTAGAGCTTCTCGATGCCAGTGAGCCCTGGAGCTCTTGATGGTAAAAGTAATGATTTTGGGGGTAAGAGATAGATTAGGTGTTTTGGAATTGACTTCCTGTGTTAATTTAACCTGGATGACAAGAAACCTGAGTTGAGTTTCTCAGTGAATACACATTACTGGTTGTAACTCAAAAGCTTGCCACTATCTGTTTCATTGCTTTTCCATAATCTGTCACTTTACCCAGTGTTGGAGTTGTGAAATTTGAGCTGGGGGTGGAGGGGTGGGGTTGAGGACTGAAATTCAATACATGATAGAAACTGCATGTATCTGATTTGTGATTTTTGGGAGAGTTGCAAAGTTAGCTGAGGGGTTCAAACCCCCCCCCGGCAACTCCAACCCTGACTTTACCTGATGGTATGCAGGTAGATTTTAAGTACAATCTGTTGATGTCTTCATGTATTAAAACTGGTTCTACTAAAATGCTTCATCATCATCATCATCATCATTGCATATTGTAGTGCCAAGTTTTCTATTTTGGCTTTCACTTTTATTGCTTTTGAGAAATTTGGACTGCACTGGTAAAATTAGGTGTTTTTAATATTTACTGTGGCTTTGGGCTGGCTGTCCCTGTTTGGAAAAAAATTATTGAAAGAGATTTTTATGAGGTAGAAAATTAGCAGTAGGAAAAAAAATCGGTGTTTCTGAAGTACCAGTAGATTCCCTGGACTCGCTTGCTCTTGTCTGACCTTGCTTAAGAGTTTTAATGAATTAATATATGCATGTATCTATGGCATTTGCTTTTTTTGTAAGCAGGCAGTGGCAGTACTTATTTCGAGACGGATCTCGACACTGGACGATGCATTGACCTGGGTTTGGTGCTACAGAAGTCTGGCGCTCAAAGCAGCAACCAGGTGGGCTTTGATGCAAGACAGAAAGATGGAAGACAACCACAGACTTTCAGTCAAGCGAGAACAACACCTGGGGATGTTCCTGACAGGAACAAGGAACTTTCAACCAGGTCCAGTCATTCGTCTATTCCACCCGAAAAACAAGTTGGCATCACGAAAAATCCTCCATCGGCTGGTGCTGCAAATAGCAGGGACGTGTCGAACGGACGATTTAGTGGGGTAGAAAGAGAACTGTACCTGACGCCCGAAGAACTCGCCCGAGGCAGAACCCACCGTCCGATTCAAGATATCGAGCTGCAAAGAGTGACGACGACTTCTACGGAAATTCAAATCCAGGACAATTTTCTGTTTCTGCGGGCCGTTCCGCTGCTGGCGCCGAAGCTAAATTCAAGACTTCTTCCGATTACCCGAGTTGGAACAACCCCCCGCCAAATCCTGGTCATAATCGAGTGGCCTTGCCATCTGCAAATCCAAGCCGCTTCCCCGAGGGACTGGTATCGGGAACCGAAGGAAGACCGCGCCAAACTGGACAGTACGAAATATCACCGGGACACAGAGTCGAGCGTCTTTCTCCCGCGGCGCCACTCTGCGACGCCAGTTCGGCTCAACAGTGGAACAGCTCCAGACCGCCTGATGTCTCTGGTTCGTCCATCGTTCACGAGAAAAGAGGAACAGATGGTACCAACCAGACCAGTATCGGTGCCGCGGTAGGAAACAGACGAACGAATAACGCGCACGGACAGTCATTTAACGATTACAATGCTGGCAGAACTGCTGGTCCTGGCACGCAGGCAACGTGGAACCCGTCAAACCCCCTAGACAGTCGGCTGAAAGCCATGAATGGCTGAGAGAAACTGAATTGGGGTCGAACTTCGGTAATCGGAATGTACCGGGACATCCAACTCAGTATCGTGAAGACAAATCAAAAATTGCAGATTACGGCAGCAGTGACGAAAATATGAATACTGGTAAATATAAAACACTCTTATTATATATCTTCCTAAAAACTTTTGCTCTATTGAGTCTGTTCCATGGGTATCAGTGGCGGCTCCAGGATTTGGCAAGTGGGGTGGGGGGGCGTTGGGGTGGCAATTTCTAATCATGGGGGCCAACCATTTGTTATTAGGTATGTAGTACTAAGTATAGGGTCCCAACAGGGGGCCACTGGGGGGAGGCACTCAATAAGGGGGCACGAGCCCCCCTGTGGAGCCGCCACTCATGGGTATTCTAATGGCAACCCGCGGACCGGATCTGGCCCACCAAGAGATGTTAAATGGCCTGTAAAGATGCTGAGGTTATGAATTTTTATCCAATACTAACAAAATATTTTTAAAGCATTTTGACTTACCTATTTTCTATTACTGTACTTGTGAACTATATTCATGATTAAAATATATATACCTGGCTTGGTATTAGACTGGTATCGTTGCAACTTTCTCTCGTCACTTCTGTTTCAGCACAAGGTTATGTCTTGCACTGTTATTTGTAGTGGGTGTACCATGTGTTTGTTTTGTTGCTTAGTAATCCATAAGCCTAGGTCAAAGTCTCTGTCAAGAGAATGGGACGACCAGCTGGACCAGAGTAACAAAATGGCGAGGAATCTGGACACGCGCGATTACCGTCAGGTAGATTCTTTTCTACGAAAATGTGTAGAGAGTTTAAGGTTTAGACTAAGGTATACTGTGAATGTGCTATGCTATTTACCATTTGCTTTCATGTTGGTGTTCTTGAGTTAAAATGATGTTTCACTTGGTCAAAGAGTGCCTTGGAAAGGAACACAATTGTTTGATCTGCTTCTGGTGTTTTTAAATGCGCGAAAATAAATTAAATGAAGCAGCTATCGACTGCTGAAGAAAGGTCAAACTTTTTCTGATTGAATTTTTTGACTGTTTATGCAGTGACTTCTGTGCATTTTAGCAATGCTTAGTCATAATAATGGCTGTTGTTTTCACCTGTGTGGCTGTGTTTGGCTAACACGTTTTTTTTTTTCGACTTGTTAGACATTTCTGCATGTACAGTATACAGTACCTTGCTGGTGATGTGACTAAACAAATGACTTTTCGGGAATTAGTTTCATACGACTGTTATCGCAGGTTCTTCTTAATCCGACCTCAGAATTCTGTGCATTAACATCGTATCGTTAACGTTCTTTCAGCTGCACTTTGCTTCCTGCTTTGCTGACTTTGCATGTCGTTGCTTCTGTTGCTCACTTTAAGGGAGTTGACGCGGAGCAAGGTCAGAGTTCACCGACCGGTGGCATTGGTCCCAGGGATCGCATTCGTCGCATGTCTGGTTTCTTTACCCCTAAGCCCTTCAAGGGTGGTGGTAGCACTGCCAGTTCCGCCCAGACCAACCTGGCGGATGACAGAAATAGCTCGTCAGACACAATGCCTCTTCAAAATAAGACCTACGATCAACATATTGACCAAATTGTTAGTCCCCTATTATTATTATTATTATTATTATTATTATTATTATTATTATTATTATTACAGGGATGTTAATGCATGTTATGTCATTCACAAAGTGAAGAATCGTTATTGCAGAGCAAACCAGGAATGAGCAACTTACCAAAGGTTGCTACGCAGTGATTAGGGGATCAGATTCGAATCCACTACCATCCGGGTGTATACCAAGAAATTTACCACAATCCCCAATGCCCCTAGTGTGTGTGTGTGTGTGTGTGTGTGTGTGTGTGTGTGTGTGTGTGTGTGTGTGTGTGTGTGTGTGTGTGATGAAGTGTAGCACAAGAAAGTTGCTGAATTTATTGACAAGACATAATGTTTTTCTTTCTATGCTGAAGTAATGTAACTGCAATTAAAATGCATTGTCTGCCCAATGTTGGGTGACCAGGAATTTTTTATTTTCTGCCTCTAGATGTTCTGTATAAAAATTTGATATATAATTTATCATTGACTTAACATTATCTATATTTCAAGTGGTTAAATTATGATTGAAATTTAATAAATTTGGTATAATATCTTTAGAAAAATGGTATTTGAATGTTTAAAATACGCAAATGAATCTTTCTCTTTGATGTCAATTTTACAAATGAGATTTTAAAGGAGTTTTTCTGAACTTTTAAATTTTCTCAGTGTGTTTGTAGATCATTTACCAGTAACATGTTCTCAAAGGAAATTTCTGCCAGTATAGCACAGTATATGTATAATAATTGTTTAAATAGATAGATATGAACAAAGGACTCAGTTTGGCTTGTGAAGAGTATAACTTGCAGATTATATGTGTGAAAATATGGTAGTCATCATTGGCACCTTGTTGACAGTGTCGTGACTGGTGAAGCTTAGCTCATGTTGCTGATAAATACGCTGTTTTTTGGCTTATTGTTTTAGAACGTGATTTTTTATTAAAATGGTATATTTCTTTGCAGTTTTATCCACCTCAGAAGATTGAAATACCGCAGCAGTACAGTGAAGATCGTGCCAACGAAACTCTGAGCCCTGAAGAAACTCAGCTGCGAAGAGAGAAAGCTGACAAATTCAGAAAGATGATTGCTGCTCAAAGGTAAGAATTAATATAAATCTTTGTGGTGGTTATCATCATCATCATCATCATCATCATCCATTGTTTCTCTTCCTCCTTGGGACTTGTTCTGCCTAGGTCTTGTGACGCTGTGCAACTGTTTTCATCATCCAATCCAACAGCATCCTCCTTGGTCTTTCTTCCTGATATTCATCCTCCTTGGTCTTCCTTTTGTCTTTCTTCCTGATATTCATCCTCCTTGGTCTTCCTTTTGTCTTTCTTCCTGATATTCATCCTCCTTGGTCTTCCTTTTGTCTTTCTACCTGATATTCATCCTCCTTGGTCTTCCTTTTGTCTTTCTTCCTGATATTCTTCCCTCAATTACTGTTCTGAGTAATGATTATTGGTGGTTATATCTTCTGTTAAAATAGCACTTTGATAGCAATGCCCTAAGCCTAAAGCACTGTGCAGACCATGCTACTGGTGGACAGGTGAAAACCCGGGAATTGAACCCAGGTTGATGGCTAATCTATGGCATTGTTGACACTGTACCAATTGAGCCACCAAGATACCAAGTTTATCAATTCTGTTGAAGATTCTAGTTTTGTAACTTGAGACCATGGGGTGTTGTTCTGATGTTGTGTGCTAATATCCTTGATATCTTGTTTCAGTTAAAATCCCTGTTCACTTCTGGCACATGTGCCTTCGAGGCAGGGATATTTCTAGGATTGTGAATTTGGAGGGTGTCGACCTCAAATTGAGGGGGGTGTCCAGAGCTAATTAGTATGTATTTTGTATGCATACCATTGTCACATTACCAAATTTTGGGGGTGTTGACCTCAAATTGAGGGGGAGGCAGAAGGTGTAAAAATATCCCTGCTTTGAGGTAATAATCTGTGTTCTTGCAGTTGCACACTAATTCATTGCATTTTAATTATGCTTTTCTGGTCAATGGGAGATTCTTGAGGCTGCTATTTGTGACCTTTTAATTATAGCTTACAGGATTTTACAAAAGGAGAGCTTACCACACAGAGCGGAGGACTTCATCACCGCGTACAAGACGAGCGCAGAAGGCGCGAGCAGATGCTCGATACGCGGCAGTTGCTTGCAAAGGAAGTGAGTCGTAGAACTCGACAGGGGAGCGACAGCGGTAAATGATTTCTGAGCATTTTAAAATTATAAAGTAGATTATAGATAATAATTATAAATACAGGTCCCTCCATATAGTATGCATGCATTGAGAGGAAATGAGAGTTGAAAACATGCCTTTTTTGCATATGTACTATATGGATGAGCCCTAACTAATTCTTAGCTTTGACAAAATGCATTATATATCTTTACAAATTAAAGTCTTACTATTCAAAGGAATATCAGTTCACACAGTGGCTTTAAAGACGTTAATTATAAATTATATTATAAATTTTCAATTAATTGTGGACTATTTATAAATCAAATATAAAAAACAAGTCCTATTCTCTGAAATGAAATCTGTGGTTATTATCTTGCATATAAAGAGACACAACTAAGTTTTAATTAATTAATTAATTAATAACTGATTAATAAATTAAACATTAAAGTCAATAGAATGTTTTTAGACATTGTACTGCCATTACAGAAATGTTTAGACAAATTCCAGAATAAATTAAAATTCCAGGAGAGAAATCAAACTAACAGGAATGTTTAGAAATTGTATGCAGCATTCTTTTGTTTGTAGCACCAAGAATACGTACTGTTGAAGAACTGATGAAAGACAGCGATGATGGGCAGTACCTTTGAATACCAGTTACAATTATATAAGTTAAACCCATTTTGACTGTGAATTCTTTAAGCTAGAATACTCATGCTTGGCAGAAACGTTGGCAGATGACTAAAACTTTATTTTAACTTCTAATAATTATGCTTTGCATCCTATTTTAACAGAATTTTTTTATAGGGATTTATTTTATTTCAAGCAGTGAAAGGAAGTGGGGGCCAGACCAAATTTTTGACCACTAGTTGGGGGCTCAGGTAGCCATAAATCAAAATTTTCAATACCTAGTAGGGAGTAGTGTGAGCAATTGGGGTGGGTCAAATCCTCTTCCAACTGCAGCACGAGACAAATTATATGCTCGTTGTGGATTTTTATCATGAGCATTATCATTTGTAACATTTAGTTTATATTTAAACGAATTATTTTATTTTTATTCAGTCTTGAACTGTCGTTTGTATATTTTATTTTATTCTGAGTTACGTATGTGAGCATTATCATGTAGTTCACTTATTACTGCATTTAGAAATCTCAACATTTGCCACTTAGCAAGTTACCTTCCTAATAGCAGTCCTATTTATAATTAATATTTTCCTTTTTATTTTGCTAAATATTAGGTTTCAAGATTAGCATCTTAGCTGTAACATGAATCTCATTGGGTTTATGATGATTGCATGGGTGTTTTGTCATAGTTGTTTCTGGGTGAATTTTATGTATGTTTAAATGATAATATGCATTTTTTGTTGAAATGATGTTACACTTATTATTATTGGTTGACCGTACTGACTTCTTGTTTGTACTGACGTGATGAACTTCAAGTACTGTGCAATTGCACAACGTTTCAATTTGCATTTACTGGTTTAGTATTTAAAAACTGAGTTTTATAATGTATGCTTGAATAAATACCTTATTATGCATAACTTATAACTTAAACATTAACAGTTTCTTTAGCAATGTTATTTACTTTATAGATCAAGAAAAGTATTCTAACTTTTCTGACTTTTCATTTTAGTTACAGTTGAGTTGACATGTTGCACACATAATTTTACATTTGTTATTGTCTATCGATTAACCATCCCATCGGATTTTAGCCTTGTTTCATGCCCCCTTCTACCTTTCCATGGGGATGTCGATAAGGAGGGCTTTTTTGTGCCGGAACGAGGCAGAACGGCGTTCCGGAAAATCCGAAGACTGGTTTAATTTTTTTCATTGCAACATTAAGTTTAAAAAACAGAACGTTTGAACAATATCTAATTGCCGTCTCTTTTTCTATTTTCTTTTCATACATTTTATTTATATCAATGGTGCAAACAATTAAAATAATTTGTACGGCCGTTATGGCGTGTTGACAACCGACTGCTGACTATTGCGTTCTGGAAAATATTTTTTTACAAAAAAGCCCTGTTAATAAGGGAATAAGGGAATGGTTTTATTCACTTGGATAGTTAAAACCAATGAAACAGCCGTTAGGAATTTAGGAGCATTCGGGACGTGCTTTTCAGTGTCTCATGATAAATGGCCTTTCCAAGACTAAGCCACCTTTAAAATCTGATTATTCTGCTTATAAATTATTAACAGTAGCATAAAGTTAAAACTACCAATTGAACTAAACCGGAAAACTCAATGAGCATTACAACAACAGCAAGCCGTTTTCAAAAGCACAAACAGATTTAAGAGTATTTTCACTTCTTGGAAATGCTTACACAAACGTTATTCGAATATTCAAATTAAAACTGAGCAAATCAACACCTGCTTTCAACACTATCAACAGCAACACTTTGCATAAAGTTCACAAACTTATAGTCTGTATAATATGTCTGTGGATTAACCAGTAGCACAGGACCAAGATAATTAGAAACCAACGCCTAATCAATGTATAACTAATTTAAGCAAATATTATATTTTGTTAAGTATTTTAACATATACTGTACCCTTATGAATTCATATTCTCTTGACCCCAAATTATATCATTTTAACAAACTGCTAATGATACACTATAAGATTTTCATTGACGTCCGACACAATCCAGTGATTTCAATACAGTAGAACCTCGTTATATCGAAGTTCAAGGGATCGTGATAAATACTTCGATATATCCGAGGTTCGATATATCCGATTCCTGTATCATTAACACTGTTTTGGTGGGACCGGCGCTCAAACTTCGATATAAAAGTGATTTCGATATAAGCGAGTTCGATATAACGAGGTTCTACTGTATGTTGAATAGCATCACAGTGGTTCATATTATGGCATAGGTAACCCCATGACAGCCACATTTTACAATCTGATTACTACAATGCAATGACTTACATCCACCGTATCTTTCAAATGTTACATGGAAGCAATTTACTATATAGAACTATTTTTAGCACAGAACTTACAGGAAAATTGAAGGAAACAGCTTAATTTCACTCAACCCACACTGAATTTTATACACGCGCCTAACATTGTCTTTTTTTGCCATAACATTAAACATTGAGCATAATGTTTCCTAGTGTTGCAACAGTTACGCATCATCAAGTCAACAGTCTACCGCAGAGCTAGGCATGAAACTACAAAATGCACGTAAATTGAAAATGAGGCATAAAGAATTTGCTTTTGACACTATAAGACTCTAAGGTGCAAACAAACACGTAATCAAATTTTTCATTATCAATGCTTATTTCTGGCTACCGATACCACTCGATGCAATGGTGTGCTTGGGGGTTCATCCATATAGTACATACGCACTGAAGGGGGTTGTGCAAATTGGGAAGAAGGGGGGTGGACATATGCCTTTGTGTATGTACTATATGGATAAGCCCTTGCATCACTTTCTTTAGACGAAAGAATCAAATGGCATGAAGCAGTGCAAAACTTCCTCTCTTTTTAACACAAAGATTGTGTACACTACACCATAATTGAGAATTCAGTTGCAAATCAGAACGGACAGTATTTACTGCAGTCCATATCCAAACACCTTGCGCCGGTCGCTGAAAAAGTTCAACTCGATAAGCAGTGAGTCTCGCACTTGACAGACGTTTGTCAATTTCGCCACAACATAAAGCTTTGTGAAAAAAATGCATAAAGTTTAAAGAATGACAGAAGGAGGTTTAAATTTGCAAACGCTGTCTGAAATAACTGGCTTGATGAAAAGAAAATAACTTACGGATAAATTTGAGCACGATTCAAATCAGAGATTGGCAACCTTTCTGTAGTACTGTGTCAAGCCTGGAGTCTTATTTCATTCAGCATGCCAACAACCCATCAGTGGCAGCCTGAGTGTGTCATGGTTAAACCAGGGTTGGAGTTGCCGGGAGGATTGGGGGGGATTGAACCCCCCAGCTAACTTTGGCTTTGCAACCCTCCCAAAAATCGCATATCGGGTACATGCAGTTTCTGCCATTCATTGAATTTCAGTCCTCAACCCCCCCCCCACCCCCAGCTCGAATTTTACAACTCCAACACTGGGTTAAACTAAACACAGTTAAGATTATACAACATTATCTAATTTATCATCTGGAAAGAGTCATTGGCTCTCACATTATAAATACAGTGACTTGTTTAGCAATTTTACCGCTACAGTAATTTTTATTTCTTTGGCCTTCGATTGCCCCCGAAAAACATTAGGTCATTAAAAAAACACACAGAATGAAAAATGGTTGATGAGGAACTTAGAGAAGAGCATGCACGTTTCTGCACAAAAGAAATGCGCAGTCAGAGGCACTATGTGTATATTAACCGGCCTAGTTCAGCGCAACACAGCAGTCAACGTTGTGAGCTGACAGAAAACAGTTAGAGAGCCTATGTTCGTCACATGAATAGCACAGGAAATGTGTTATTCATGCAATTCAATTACATCTAAACCTCTTATTGCTTTGAATCATTGATACAGTTTACACATAATAATAATTAAATTAAAAATTTTAAAAACACTAACAACAACAACAATAAGAACAGATATGCAATGATTACCAACTGACAGATGCACAGGTCTAAAGTGTTAGCCAAGCAATACAAACTACCTTTTGTAACACTGCACTTAAAATTGACATGATAACTGATACAAAACATAACTTGAGTATGTAAGTACACAAGCAATATGTTAAGTACAGAATTCATCCAAACCCACAGGTCTTATAATGCACATGCAAAATAACTTCTCTGATGTTGCATCATTGTAGTAACAGAATAGGAGTCATGAAATGTAAGTTATAGCTGGTTCACGCTGCGGCACATTTTTATTTCAACGTCTGTCCCAAATATCACAGTCTCGACAGTCAAAACTTCCCGAAAACTTCATAACTGAAGCGCCATCTACAGTATAATTAATCACTTGCTACTGCCAATGCCACACAGTGCCAAAATTTAACCCCGAATGGAAGAAAATTCATGCATAAATAACAGAAACATAGTGCATAGACTTTATCACAATGAACGAACAAGAAAACATCGATTTCAAAGATGGGAGGAAAAAAAAGCAAAAATCCGAAAACATCAAACCACAGTTTTATACCAAACCGAAACCAAACGCAAACTGGTAGAAAAATTCAGAGAGCAATGATTTTGTTCACCAAACTCTTTGAAAGAAGATGCAAGCAACCATTCTAAGCACAATTAATATTACAGTATCTCAAATGATTATACCTTACAGCCAACACCAAAATCACTTGTACCATTAAAAATAATTGTCATATAAATAAATATTTTACTGAAACCAACAGACATAGCAATGCTTAAATCTAAGGCTGATTCACACAAGCAGCATTGCAATAATGCTAAAGTCAAAGCAAGATACAGTATAAATTCATATAATATTAGGATAAAACATTCAATTCAGTTGTCAATACAAGATATTTTATGACAAAAATCTCATGTCTTGAGCACTAGAAAGTACTGAGAACAACTCAAATAGATTCTTATGCAATCATTAAAGCAAATGAATTGAAGGTATTTATGATGTTAAATGATCAGAAAAACAGAACTGAATTCTTTTATAATAACACCCTCTGCTTGTTTATAAAAAAATTAAGAAAATGCAATTTCTGGAAGTTTTGCCTATCTGGAACACAGTTTCATACGAGTATCAAATGCTCACCAGAGTGACAAGAAATAAATAGTCCACAAAAGATAAAGATACTAAATAGGAATGAAATTTGATCATTGACTGGAGGATTAAAAAAACAAATTCAAGAAGATTTGAACATCTAGTCGTTCCACAAGAAAATGACAAATAAAGATTTTAACAATTGCCAACAACTGCACGGAAAGCTGCATGGAAAAAGATTAGGGATAAGCCAAGTCAAATATCCAGACAGTTTTGGAAAACTATAGACAGCAACAAAGAACCAATACAACCGAAAAAAGTCACAGTTGTCAAATCATAAAGAGTAAAGAAAACGAGGAATGAAATGACAGAAGTAATTTACGATTTACATCAATAATTCCAGAATATGAATGTGTATTTTTTTAAAACTCAAGCGAATGAACTACTAAATAAATCAAAAGATTTACAGTCATCATTTTAAAATGTTGCGACTATTGTATCGATAGATAAATACACTGAACTGCTTAATTACAACTAAGATCTAAAAACTGTCACAATTTCAATGTAAAAGATCACACAAGTTCATTTAAAATCAAGTAACCAGATCAACCAAAGAGATTCTGTCTTCCCAAAAAAATACCAATAAAAATTCAATCAAATAATATTCAAAAAAACAAAATCTTCGTACATTAATTATTACTCTGGCTATTTTGACAGAACTAACAAGAATCTACACAAAAGTTCCTCTGTACCGGAACAAAATGAAAACAATAAATGTTTGACCAGATAAAAATTTTACAAATATACTGTCAACAACTAATATTGCATATATATATTCAAAATGGAGACAAGCAATTACTTAACTACAGAGATCAATTCATGTGAACATTACTATTCAAAACATCGCACATTGTCAATTGAAAGAATTTCAGATAAGTGATAGGCATTGCTGAAAACATTCAATCGCCATGCTTTACAATTTTTAAAGAAACCTTTCATATGACAGCACTACAGAAATTCTACACACAAAATCATGAAGAATTCATTAAAATTTCATTTCATTTCAATTTACCGGGTAAATTTTAACTTCTCGGATGCCAACCAACCCACAATAACACATCCCATTCTAATTCTGTAATATTCAGGGACCACAGTTTTCTGCAGACCATGGAATTTTGAGCCGAGCTGTGAAATTTGCCAGTTTCCATGGAATTCGGTACTTCCCAGTGGTTTGCCAAAACGTCGACCAGGTGATCATTCAATGATGCTAATTGTGATACACTAACTGTTTACCTAACAAATATTGAAATTGCTGATGTATTCATTGATCGGTGTCACTTAACAGCTATTGTTTGATAGACAGACTCAGTGGCGTGCAGAGGTGGTGGGCGCTTGGGGCCAAGTCAATTTTGGAGCCCCAATGGTGGGCGCCCGGCAAAAAAAGGTCGCAGAGTCAATTTCGCCCCCCCAATCAGGTCGGCGCTAGGGACCACTGCCCCCTCAGCACTCTACTGGACAGACTCAACAATTGATGGATGTTTAGACTGGTAAATTTGTGCTATAGGCCGCAAAAGAAGACTTGGCTGTAAACCTGGTTCAGTTGTTCATAGACAAATGGTCATAACCGTTCTCAATTTACTTAATAAATATGATGCTGCAGTGAGCCGTGGAATAATTATTACTAGGCAAACTGGTCCGTTGAATTCAGAAAAATTTGCCACCGGAAAACTATGGCCCCTAGTAATACTACGGCAGTTCCAAATCCAGCCAAATGTTGAAAGAAACTCCAAAATCAGCTACCATCGACATGCAAACTAAATCAGCAAGAAGTTCATATATACATACATCATAATACACATCTTGATTATGCAATACATTAAACAAACAATAAGCTACGTCATTTACGACTGTATATTGCATATTGCTTAAAAAGCTCTGTGACTGTGCTCACATAAATCTTAGAGCATGAATTCAAAAGCCTAATTGACAACTGACTAATTGAAAAAATTCCAATTGCAGATAGCTAAGAAGCAAAGTGAAAATACTATTAAAACAGACTTTCAAAAGCTAGGAGGAGGGTATTTAGAAACTGAGTCACAAAGACAAATATGAACTTGTACATTACGCTCACTTTATCAAGTCGTAAATACAAAAAGCAATAAAATCAAAACACAGCATCACCAATCTATTCCAAAACATTCATCCATCCCAATAGAAATTTATCTGAAAGAAAAGTATGTACTCTGCATAGAAATAAAGGAAAATGGTTTCAATAACATCACAAGCAACAAATGTGACTGTACAATATGTTGAACATCCACGAAAAAACCACAGAAAAAAGCTCTATAACCAACAACTTCAGTAGCTGTACAGGTGCTATATCTTTTAAAATAAGCTTGCTATAAGCTGGAAAACAGCATAGTTTAATAACTAAACAATTTCTATAAAGATTAGAATAGAAAACAATATATGCTACAATATACAAATCTCATGAATCAATGAATAGCACTTTGCATACGTACTGCCAAAATGCAAAAAAACAACAACAAAATGATAATGTAAAAACTGTGACTTGTAAAGACTAGACATAAAATGCGGAAGATAGGCAACCTGTAACAAGCTTCGCACCCAAACACATCGACAAATAAACAATAATTTCTTAAGAGTTAATTGGTGTTATGCGTCTAAAAAAAGGTTAAGAGCTGACAAGTGAGCAGGGAAACGCGCGGCTGATGCCTCGATCCGATCGACAAGATCCGCGGAATGTCGTCTAAGGAATGACTTGTTTAATCCGATCCATTTCCAAGGAACCTCATCACCGCTCCAAATCCTCCGCTTACGCCAGAGGAGGACGAGCTTCTCGAGTCTCCTCCGCTCACCGACTGGCTTGCTTCCTCCACCTTGAAAAGGAAAAATGAAACTCATAGATCCAGTCAAGGCGTCAAACTGGTCATTCCTCCTACATCTCGGATGGCGAAATTTGGCGAGAGATCGGTCACGCGTGAAAATCGTAATCTCTGGAATGCACTACCCAGCCACGTGTGACACGAGAGTCGAATCTCAATTTGTTTGCAAGGAAACGTAAAACTCATTTTTATGAGATCTCATATCAAGCATAAAGCGCTCTTGACTTTGGCCCTTCTTCCATGTTTCTGCACTATATAAATTGACTTATTAACTAACCAACTAACTAACTAACTACATTACTTTACACCATTCATTACTTTACGTTCCCAAAATTATTATTATTATTATTATTATTATTATTATTATTATTATTATTATACTTGTTCAACATTGTCACCAAGTCTCTTTTCTTCACTGTCTGAAGCTTACTTAGGTTGCAGAACCGATGATATGATTCCAGTTGTCTCTAACTACTATGCTCTTATATAATTATTTACAATATTTGTGCATCACTTACTTACTCATTTATATTTTCAAGTAGAATCTCAACACCTTTGGCCATCCCCGGGTCCATGGCACTATCAAAATTGTCTTAATAAAAAAATAATGATATTATTATTATTATTAGGTGACAACTTATATAGCGCTATCTTAAAGCTCAGGCAGTAGGCGACAGCACTTTACAGAAAAGTTCCATAAGATGTACTAAAAAGGCGTGTTTTCAGATTTTGAGCGAAACGGTCGGGGGAGATTTCTGACCTGACATCTTCTACCTAGAGGGAATTCCATACTATACACAATCATAATTGAGATATACTCAACCATTAACACTGAAGCTTCAAATTGATGGAGCATTTGTAAAATGATGCATAGTTTAAGAATTCAGAAATCAGGGCAGACTACAAAGCATTATAATCATTGACATCGTATCAGAAAATTTACTTCGTCACGGTCATCATCAGCACCATAAAAACATCTCCAAAAATTGTGCCGTTCCATATTGTTAGACCAATAAAAGCAAATTTCAATCTATTAGACAGCGATTATGAACCTGAAGGCGACTGCAGACAGCCTGGTACATCTTCGAGTTGAGCATAGTTTCCGACACACCTTGCAGTTCAAAATCTGAATAGCACTTCTGCAATAGAACAACACCAAAACCCAAACGTTACACTACACGCACCAAGCAAAATAAATTAGCAGTACAGATATAAAGTCTCACTATTTTATCTTGCGGCTTCAAAGCCGGGAGCAAATCTGAGAATCAATAATAAGAGGCACTATATAAATGCCACTTTACATTATATTACAAATTACATTACATTAAATAACTTACAAAACCAAGCCTGCAATGCTTAATGTATGAAATTACAGATAAATCAATTAAATGTAAAGCAATGATGTAATTGAAAATGATCCAATTTAAAACAGATATCAATAAAACTTTATCAACTGAATATTTCATTATTGTTTCCTCATATATTCAACTCAATGGGAAATAAAGAAAGTCACTATACAAAGAAATGCTGAATAAACACTTTTTTAAAACCCATACTTTCTGATGTTCAATTCACTAGAAATGATATAACTGTCACCACGTACATTTACTACCATCGATGGCATTGTCTTCACGCAAAATACCACATTCATGCCGATGCCACTGATTTCTCACTTCTAACAGATAAAGAGAGATTTTTTTTCGACTGACCCTAGATATATTTGTTAGACAAGTGAGCTGGTAAGGATGAAGAGACAGATCGGAGCGCTCATTCAGCCAATCACAGATCATCTTTATCTGAGCAGTGTACCACACCTATGAAGTAAAAGCAACAGCGGCAATGGAGGAAAATAGCTGCTATATGTTGTCAGCTGAATTGAGCATCAGCATACTGCTGAAAATGGTTTATATAGAAGTGATTCAAAGTGCTGTAAATTCCGTTCAATCGGCATTTGACCTAGTTGTTTCTCAGCGTGCGGCACAAAGCCTTGGAATTCATTACCAATATCACTTCGTGTAACTAACACTTTATCATCTTTCAGATGCAGTTTTAAAACATACCTGTTTAACTTGGCTTATCCCACTTAGATTGCTCACCTGCCGTTTCTGACTGATCTTTCCAGCATGACCTGGCTCTAATGCTATTTGGATTTGGTGCACCATTGGCTGATGACCTGGGCATTATGATAGTGGCGCCATTTATTGAATTGATTGATTGATTGACTGATTGATTGATTGATTGAACACATTTATATGCCTGGAGTTCACTTAGTCAATCTAGTTTTAAAAGCTATTAACTTTAGTAGATGGGCATACCCTATCAGTGAGATTCACATTCTATTTTGGTATCATTTTTCAGTTCACATTATAACTCAAGTTTACTAAGAACTGCATGTCTATTCAATGACACTGATTATTTTCTGCAAGATAAAATCTGATGAATTATGATTTCTGGAAGAAATAAGAAACCCAAAACGAATTTTCAACTACAAACCAGAGGGAAGAAGATCTAAAGGAAGACCGAAAAGACAATTGATGGATGGATTGGAAGAGGATCTGCACATGGCAGGGCTGAATCTCAATAGCAAAGGACAGAGAACTTTGGAGAGATGTCACGGAGAAGTCAATAGCTGGACACAGCTAGAGGACGAAGACCTGACCTGACCTGATCTGATGATTGCTGACTCCATAGATCACATTACTTGACAATTTATGTGGTATCGAATTTATAATTCAACATGATTATTTGCTATTAAAGGTCATTGTATTACTTGTTACTATATTAACTGAATTCCCTTAATAATGATCTACAATGAAAGGAATTGTGTTATTATTATAATGTTATGCTTTGATGCTCTACAATATACATTGTACAATGTCAGAGCTGGAAAAATTTCTACTTCTTGAAAGGTTAGGGATAAAAAAGTGGGAAGTTCTACCCCATTACACATCGTGGCAACACACAATTCTGCATATTGGCCTATAATCATGTAAAAACTGCACACTTAACTACACTGTACAATCCAGAGGCAGATCTGCAGATGGGCACAGGAGGCAAGTGACCCCAAACACCCATCAAAATCTGTGTTTGCTAGTTTCTCATCATGGCAAAAAGTGAGGGAAGAAAATGGAAAGAAGGGCACAGTAAAGCAAAATGGAGAATTGCCCCTTAATAATAATAATAATAATAATAATAATAATAATAATAATAATAATAATAATAATAATAATAATAATAATAATGTGATTTTAAGTGGTTTAGGAGGCTAAGTAAGCCTGTATGAAAACCACTGATGTAACCATCTGCATTCAATAACCTAGTTTATCGAGATAGCCCTTGAATCAAACTGAACCCTCTGGTACAATCTGATATAGTCTGCCAAAGATCCAGGCAAAAAATAAAGAATTACATAAAATTTAACAGCTAAGCATCGAACACAGTAAAGCTTGTTTCTGTAAATAGGTTCAATGTTATTTTTGCTCACTTCAAAGAGGTTCAATATATAAAGTTCATCGGCCACTTTTTGTCTTATTTGATCAAGACTGACTCTCATGAAGCTCACGTATGATCGACCGATCTCATCGGTTGGCTTCTATCGATAAAAATTACAGTCAAACTTAAGCAAACTCATATAAAAACCAACACATAGCAATAAATAAATAAGATACCACAAAAATAAGTTGGGAATTTAAACCTAAATTTGTGCAGATATTAATAAAGAAACAAGCAGAAATTTAACCAGAAATATAAACGTTCATTTAAAGTTATAAACAAAATTAACAGTAAAGACACAAAAATTTACAGAAGCCAAAATAAATAACACCAGCTTTAAATGTAACTAACTGCTCCAGTACACCAGTCAAATTTTGACCATGATTACACAAAACTCACATAGCTATTTGGAACTCTCCTCGTGTGTAAAACCTTCCCTATTTAGTATAATGTGAACATGAAGCTTGAAAACAATAATTTATATTCAGACCTGTATTCATCCAACAGCCAATCTAGCAGTTTAAGAAATCAATGATCATAATTATATCACCTACCAGGGATATTTTTATGCCCCCCTAACACCCCCTAATTTGAGACCGACACCCCCCAACACCTCCAATTTCAGCTATGTGATGACCTTTTTTGCTTGTCAGACTTTTTTTGGCAGGGGACCCCAGAATTTACCGACACCCCCCAAATTGATAATCCTAGAAATAACCCTGTCACCTACTGTCAGTGACAGAATCGACGAGAAGAGTGAGCTTTGGTCGTAGCGAGCGAGTTTGCCGAGCGTATTTTCGAGAACACTTAACAACTGCAATATGAAAACATTTTACAAGAATCATCAAAACAGACAGATCAACAAAATCTCACACCCAGGATGTTATGGAGCTGGTTCGGTCTGGTTCGTGCAAATCATCTATTAAAATGATTTGCTACAAATTTATGATTTTATATTTAGGAGACAAAATCAAGAAAGCCAGTGCATAATTCACAATTGTCTGAATGCATTCCAGAGTATGGTAACATTGAATTAAGAAATGCAAAGCCAAGAGTAGCATCAGTACCCGTTCCATCAATGATTTTGTCATCTGACTTTGTATCTGATCGAGAAATTCATCATCAGAGACATTGTACCTAGGCTATTAAACAAAGAAACATACATTAACTCCCTAATCACACTGCAACATTATTTTACATCAAGAAGTAATGCTAATGGTAATTATCTATTATCACAAGCTCAATTTCTACTCATACAACATGCATGACTTCTCCTGCAAGTAACACACGGCAAGGGCTAAAGATGCCAAATTACATGCAGATAACAGAAAATAAGCTCATAACTTTAGTCTTACTGGATAGATATCCAATTTACTGGAGGATGAACTGAGATGTACAACACCATTTCACTTTCAAGGACAATACTCCCAATGGATATGGAAAAATGAGGCATGTTCAACCATCCTGCTTCCACAAAAGTGGAGTACGAAAATTTTGGCACAGTAGTAGTAGTAGTAGTAGTAGTAGTAGTAGTAGTAGTAGTAGTAGTAGTAGTAGTAGTAGTAGTAGTAGTAGTAGTAGTAGTAGTAGTAGCAGTAGTAGTTTTTTAAATCAATCACTGTCTCGTCACCTGGTTCTTGAAATCCACAATGACATTCATCATGACTAACATCTCCGAGGGGAAGATGTAATCAGTGCTCCTCGTTCCTTTCTTGAGCCACAGTTCAAAAGCGCTGAGAGTCCTACGACAGATTTAAATAATAAAAGCAAAAATTAAATCAAATTCAAAATAATCAAAAAAAATCAAAATGAAACAATCAAAAGTCTAAGATTACAGAAGCAAAATTACAATCACATGGTCTACAGTACACTTTTCTTCTATTACTTCTCTTAGTAGGCATGATTCTTCTCTCAGAACATGCAATCTAGGTATGTCTACCTAAAAAAATTCTACACGCTATCGTGCTAGTTAGGCACATTTGTGAAAGCTGCACACCTCTTTGAGGCAGCCTCGATCATTTCTGTCGACATAATCTTCAGTCGCTGGTTAAGATGTTCTGCAAACACTTCGTCTGGCCAGTGCAAGTCGTGAATGAACGACTGCAGAGCATCGAGTTTCCACAGCATATCTTCAGATGTTACGCAACCATTACTAACCACAAAGGCACATCAGGAATAACAACAATTAGGCAACTTCTATAGCACCGTTTCTAAACAAGCAAAGACATTAATCAACGGTACCTTCAATCCATCTGCAAAAGACTAGGTCAATTTCAGAGAAATAGCCAATGGAGGAAGGTAAAGGCAGGCTAGAGCGGTAAGTAAAATAATGTTGATTATAATTAAAGCACAAATACACTTCTTCTTAAATCTTGATTTTCCTTACAGTTTTTGTTCAACCATTGTTTCTATGATTCTACCAAAATCTCAGCAGTAAAAATTATGGTTCAATCAATCAATCAACTTCCATAGCGCCACTATCATAATGTCCAGGGCATCAGCCAATGGCGCACCAAATCCAAATTGGATTAGAGCCAGGTCAAGCTGGAAAGATCAGTCAGAAACAGTGGGAGAACAATATAATGATGATCATTATAAACATGCTACTGATCTAGGATTAGTGGTGTCCACTTGAATCATTTAAACCAGCACTTCTACCACACCAGAGATTAGGACTCCAAATTTAACCCCTTAACCGTGTATTCAACTGTAACTCAGTGTAAAATGGACGGATATATCCTGGATCCCCAGTTAATGGGTTAAGACATATCTCACAAAGCCTTCAATTCAAATACAAATCTCATGACAAAATCCTTACTATAGGCCTGCATTCTATCCACCACAAATCTTGCTAGCATCTGCCATAAAAATACCTTGCTACCTGGATCTACAACCTTGACCACCACGGACTACGCATTACAGACTATGGATTTTACCCAGATTGAGCGCTCACAAATAAGGTGCACTGCACCAAGCTTTCGGGCAGCACTATAGAAAATTTGTTTTTACTTACTTACCTACAGAGAGAGACGCTGTCCTGAACAACAAGAAGCAAACGATCCCAAGAAATATTTTTCAAGACCAGTAAAGTACAGAGGAGGTGTCAAACCAACCTCTGAGGTTTCCAGGTTTCCTTCTCAAAGCCGTTGTGAACCGACTGGGCGATCGAAGACTCCATGAGATCAACGTAACGAACAACGTGCGGCGCAAAGACGTCGCGCAAGTGATTGTGAAACTTTCCGCCACAAAGACTTTCTAAAGATGTGTAGAAAAATCACAATTTAAAAATGTTCACAGCAAAACATGATATCATTTCATCGAAGATTTAAACGATCACACACACACACAAACAGACTGAATGCCAACACACTAGAACTTAGTAGTCTGTATAACGTTCTAAAATACCTAACCCCAGCAAGTGTTACCTGCAAAATGATCTACATCTAAAATCACTAGTTCTTGAAAAATTTTTCCACCAGAAGGGTTACTGTATGCTTAGCATTAGAGGTATGTTGATTACCAGCCAAATTATCAGCCAATTTACTGATAATCAACATCGGTCATTTCACAGTTGGTATTGCCCAATTAAAGCAGTCCAAACTGCAATTGCAACACATTCAGTACAAAACAATCATGACATATTTGTCAATTGAAATAAAAAAATTGAAACTTATTAACAAAACAAATCAACAGCTTTTTATTTATAAGTTGACTGCTACTTAACCTTTCCTGTACAGTTTCCCAGTGAGTCTGGAATGACTTGATAGCATTTATCCAATTAATTTGACAATACTTTAAGTAAGTAAAATCTCGTAAATTTACATAGCACTTTGGAAAGTAGTACATCGGTAGCTGCTTATTCTTATGCGCTTGATTGTTCTTGAAATAGCTATGGGCAAGGTGGTTTGTCGGCCGGGCAAAGGTTAGTGTATCCATGAGGTGGCAGGGCAGGTTGCTATATAGCTACAGATGAAATAACTTTTGGAATAGGAAGGTTTTAAGCTTAGACCTAAAGGCTTGAGGAGATAATGAAGGAATTAAAAGAAATGAGAATTCAGAACTTCAACAGATCAACAATCCATAATCGGCCAATAATCGATCGATTATCCAGCACCGATAAATGGCCAGCCAATATATAATTGGCGCAAGACCTATCTGTGCATCCCTACTTACCATGAATGCGTAAGTAATCATTGAGCATTTGAAAGATCGAGAAACTGTCCCATGAATCTGGAGGTAAAGTTTCCAACAGAGCGTCCAGATCAACGGCAAACAGCGACCAAAACGTCTCGGCATGTATCACCATTATGTCGGCGAACCACGAGAATGCCTGTCAACAGTTTAAGCCCAGAGATGTAACATTGTTCCCTACATAATGGCTGTGGACTATATGAAACCATTTACATCATATTGTTGAAGGCTCGTGACGCGATGCTGTGAGGATAAGAACGAATAAATTTTAATATAATATTTAATTCACACAAAGTTCAAGACTTTTTGATACAAAACCGAAAGATGCTCATGACCCTTTCTTTAATTTTGTGCAATAATTCTGATAAATCTTTGATTCAACATCATTAATTAAGTGTTATTTTTTCTAGTAAATAAACAAACAAGAGAGATGTTAAAATCTCATTATGATGTTATTCACATACAACAATGAATTGAAAAATCCAAGATTATCTTTATTATATTTGGAAAATAATCCAGTGTTTACCAACAAAAAACCGGTTGAGAATGACACCCACTGGTGGGCAGAAACCATAGTGATTCATTGTCATTAATTAATAGAATAAACAATGGCAGAATCAGATTTCTTGCTGGTGGACATAGATCAGTGACCATAAAGATTGTTCTGGATACTCCTATATGCAACTATGCCTCATTTCATTGTGGTGTTAGTAGGGTAAAGGGGCACAATCACACTCAATCACAATCTGTCAGATGCATAATTTACTAAAAGTTCAGGTAAAGGTAAAATAAAATCTTACTAAATTTAATGCAGAATATTCTCATTTGATTTATTATTATTATTATTATTATTATTATTATTATTATTATTATTATACAATTTATATAGCTCTATCTGCCTTATATAGCTCCTGCCTTGTCAAGGCCATAGTCAAGAGCGCTTTACAGAGACTTCTGGTATTAGATATCAAATAGGTGCATTTTCATTCAGTTTCAGTGGTCAAATTGGTCTGGGGTGCTACTGCTAATGCAAATGAAACAGTTTTAGTATAAACCATTTGATTCCCCCTGCTACCATCATGACTACCACTGCCACCTTGAATCATTTAGATAACAACGTTGAACAATTATACAGGGTGGTGCAAAAAACTGGACTATATTAAATGCAAACCTAAATGTAACTAGTCCAGTTTTTTGCACCACCCTGTAGTCAGAAGTTCACTGTTGCTAATGAAAGCAACAAACTTCGCAGATAGAAATACAACCAAAGGCAGAATATCATGATCGTGATGCTTGATGTTTGGGTGTCCACAACATTGTAATATTATTTTCCTTGAAATTTCAAACAACTTCAGGCTACTTAACCGAAGACTGTGTACATTCAAATGTACAAACAAAAAAACTCAATGCAAATACACAGGTGCAATGAAAGAAAGATTTCACAAGACGGCAAAGTGGTAAAACCATCAGTGCTTCTTTTCTGATGGTATGCGCCAGAGCGTGCCACAACCGCATTCTGAGACATTTTTCTGTTGAATTTTAAAGATTTAAAATTTTAAAATTAATTTAAGAAATTTCATGGCCTTTCGAGCTTAATCAGACTGCATAATAATCCTCGCTATAATCAAACTTTAAACAAAATTGAGCTATAACAACAGTGGCATATAAACAAAACATATTTTTAAAAATCAGATGTGAAGATGAGTTCTGACACATTTTTCCAGAAAAAAATCACTGCTCTACATAAACCAGAACTAACAGCAAACACAAACAAACTGCTACAAGTTCTGTGGAATCATAGCCCTTGAATTTCTCATCGCACACACACACACATACACACCGGTGTATATATATATATATATATTGTCATATTTATAACAGAAAAAAGTCCAACATTTTAAAACTCCAAATAATAAAAATGGAATAACGTCCACAGTAACAAAGCAATGGTTGCCTCCAAACATAATTTGCCAAAAAAAAAAGTCAAATTTTGGAATAACATAAAGAAGAAGAAGGACGACAGAACAGCTACCACAAATAATTCAATTCATCTGTTTTGAAAGCAGAAGATGGGCATCGGGCAAGACGCAGAAATGGCAAGCATTCGAAAACAAAGCAGAAACCCAAATCAAATATTCTCCGAGTTTCAACAACTCCGCTTTGGATTCACAAGACAGCCAAGTACGTCAAATCATAACAAAAATAAAAGCTGCCGTGGTAACACATTATTCGTGAAATTGTTGGCACAACAATTCCGGATTGAAAAAGGAAATAAATACTCACCGACTTGAAAGCCTAAACATAGAAGAAAATGCTGAATATATTTACGAGCAGCAAAACAAGGACAGCAGTAGTAAAGCATCTAGAATAGCTGCTCTATTTATCTGTACCATAATTAATTCATTAACCCCTTAACTGTGTATTTAACTGTAACTCAATGTAAAATGGACGGATATATCCGGGATCCCCAGTTAAGGGGTTAATATGCTTGTCGCAACTGGGTTCAACTATCTCAAATTATGAAAGCAGTTCAAAATTATTCATGTTCCTCGGGAAATAACAGAAGAGAGTTCATTGTAATTTTTTGAAATCAAATTAAGTAAAGCATTTAAGAAAGCAAAACACATAAATGCATCATGCATCAATAACAAGCATCAGTTAATCACAGAAGGGGTTGTAATGTAAAAGAAGAAGAAAATAAGAGCAACACATTTTAAAGTCAACAAAGCTAAACTGTACCGTAATCATATTCTACGAAAACTTGTATTGAAAACCTAATGTTGCATCCTAAGTTGTCTAGCTGAATGATTTAAAAGGCTGGCTTAATCTATCATAGTCTACCTTGAGCAAATCTCAATTGCACAAATCCCAAATCAAATCAAATCATTGCAAAAATTTTTGATGGGCAAAAATGTAAACCATAATCAAAAACCAGTGCGACAGCCAATCAGCTTTCCTCTGTTGCTCACCAGGGCGCGATTTGTATGGGGAGAATCTTCCCCCCACTGCCCAACTACATCCCCCCTGCTGCTACATCCCTCACAGCTACATCCCCACACTGCTACATTTCCCCAACAACTACATCCCCCCAAGCTTGACATGCCCCCCCCCACTGCTCCAGGTATACAAATCACACCCTGTTGCTCACCAACTTAATTTCTACCTTCACTGAAACAATTTAAATTTGACTAAAGACAAAGAAAGATATGTCCCTAATGACAAACTGTTTTTAACTGAATTTTACACGTCTTTTAAAATTGAACATGTGATTTCATGTTGTTCACTGAATGTGAAGTGCTCCAGAATTTAAATTAAGTGACAGAACAGTAGTTACCTCTGCGTGGTACTCGTCATTCTGCTGCAAAACTTCAATGCACAGTTCAGCGAGATGAGCCAAGTCGTCCAACCTTTTCTTCTGATCGACTCCTTCTGCATACGATTCTACATTTACAAGAATAACAATAACACAAGATTTTATTTTTATTAATGAAACAGAAAAAAACTCAAAACAAGATATAAAAATCTTTACCCACACGTGCTGAAGTTGTTACATTCTTCGATACTAGGCTAAAATAACATAAAGTGCAACCAAAAGGCAAGAATGCAAAGCTGCTTCATATATTGTATCTTGATTTCGATTTGTATCAATAATATTATCCAAAGGGCCCTAAAACAGTGGCAGCTCCACGGGGGGGCTTGTGCCCCCCTACTGAGTGCCTGGCCTCCCAGTGATCCCCCTGTTGGGACCCTTTACTTAATACTACATACCTAACAACAAAAGTTTGGCCCCCATGATTAGAAGTTGCCACCCCAACAGCCCCCCACTTGCCAAATCCTGGAGCCACCACTGCCCTAAAAAGAGGCCAATTGAAGTGTGAGTGCAGGTTTTACCGCAAGAAATAACAAGCATTTCAAGAATCTCTAAACCGAATTTTAAAGAAATATGATTCAATTTTATCTGCAGAGTAGAGAGAAAACATTTGAGACAACAACAATAACAACACCAATAACAATATCAAAAGCAACATCAATAACAATAAAAGCAAACATTCTGTTACAATAAGATTGCTATGAAACTCAAATTTACTTCCTTTTCAATTAACACTGAAATATTAAAATCAATACTATTGCAGACAGTGGCATCTAACAACTGCTTCTATGCAATCTGAAGCAAAGATATTGGCTATATCTACGTAAACAAAAAAACGATTTATACCATGTTTTACCATTGTGGACCGTGATAACGCATGACAGCCAAATTTCTAGTTGAGTTACAGAATTAGCTGTTTTTAGTACATACAATCGAGTCAAACTGCAAACTTGTACCTTGCTGCAGAAGTTATGGTACAAGTTGCTGAATATTATATGCTCTAGTTACTGGCTATCATGGAACTTGGACAGTAGAAACAATGGATGTCAGTGTAACAGAAATGGCAAAGGCCAACTAGACAATTACTGATAAATATTATGCCAACATCAAAATTTGTTACATTTTGAAATGAAATTTGTGATCTTCAATAATAATAATAATAATAATAATAATAATAATAATAATAATAATAATAATAATAATAATAATAATAATACCAGAGATTCAACACAGTCATCTTCGGCAGAACTTTCAACATATAATGATAATACTAATAATAATAACTGATATATTTAATATAACTGTTGATACTATTTATCTGATTATAAAAACGTTTCAAACCACTCAGACAATTTCTACATTACCAAATCTTCATAAATTTTTAATAAATACAGATAAATCCCTCAAACACAGATATAGCAAAACTACAAACCAACTTTTCATAACACAAAGCACCATAATTGAAATGATAAATATGAAGAAGAAGACAGAAGAGCATTTGATTGGTCATCAGAATTCAAAGCTATAACATCAAAGATCTATTGAGCAAAACAACATTCAATCTAGATTCCAGGGTCCTACATAGGGTATTTGGCACCCACAGCAGGGAAGGGTCAGAAATTTAAATTAGCAGGTTGACAAATCTTTAAATCACAAATCATGACATTTTATTATTGACACAAGATTGAAACTACAACACACATTTTTCTGCTTTTACAGATGCAAGCTGGTCAATAATGTGCTCAAAGTCAGTTTTCTCGGTTTCTTTTATATCTCTAGCCAGAGTTGAGCATGATCAGCTTCTGGTACCTCCCTTCAAGTGGTGCCCTATCTGCCATACCCTAGGTAAGCCAACGCTAAATTCACAATTACTAACAAAGAAAACCACGAAACGATTACAACATGCATGACACAAATAGCAAATGAAAACTAAATAAGATGGCAACGAATGCCAAGTGAAAATCAAGAACACACCATATTTATACAGAGATACTTGGTGTATAGAAATTTTATGAAGTGTGAAAACAAAGAACACTGATGTAAAAAATACATTAGTGCACAGAAATTCTAAAGTCAGAAAATCTCTATATTATAAAAGAAACAGCTAAAGCGCTAAAAGGAGCAAAAAATAAAAGACGAATACAACAGATTAGCAGAATCACAGTATAATTTTGCATCTCTACCTCTCTTTGTTCCCGCTGATTGTTGCAAGGTAATAATTTTGAACATTACAAAACGCAAAAGTATTTATAACAGTTAATTTTCTAATTTTTCTAAACAACAAGATAAACCTATATGCCTCCACAAGTGGTCCGGTCCTAATAATGTTAAAATCACTGCAATTGACAATTACAAATGATTTTACTTGCATTGTCTAATCTAATAAAAGCCTAAACTTCTATAGCGCCACTTCATAATGCACAGAAGCATCAGCCAATGGCACACCGAATCAAAATTATTCAAGACCCAGGTCAAAGGTCAAATCCTGAATATTCAGTCAGACAACCAGTCTCTGGTAGATAAGCCAGGTCAAAAAACAAAGGGTGTTTAATCTTGCTCTAAGAACTCTGATAGTGAATTTGCAATGCACACATGCAGATGCAATGCAATGAGCTATCCCCCCAAGCAACATAAGGCTAAGCAATGTGAAGCAAAGTATATACAACATTGCCATCATCAGCATCATAAACAATGGGGAGGGCAACAAAACAAAGGGTCGCTCTACAGGGGAGTCATACCCCCTGTAAAGCATCCTTGTTTTGGTTATGCTATGTTTACGGCGCTATAAAAATAGTCCAGCATATAATACAATTATCGGCATATGACCTGTTAAGGTAGTGTTTTGCCAAGGTGTGGTGGTCATTTAAAATAGCACATAGTACAATGCAGTGCACAAACTGTGCTAATAAGTCTTATGGACAGTGATCAACTGTGACAGGCAAAATTTGCAGCTAAATCCCAGAATCAAGTCAAGCTGCATCATCTGTAACCTGCTGCAGATGTTACAAGTTTTCAAATATGCTCTAGTTACTGGCTATCATGGTACTTGAGCAATAAAAACAATGAATGACAGAATAATGGAAACAATGTCACTGGTAGGTAACATCACAGCTTAACTGAAAGCTTCAAAAGAGAAATACACTACCTTCGATCTTTGCTGCTTCGGACACTTTGGTGTAGTTAATAAGAGCCGCGTTTTCCATACAATTCTGCAGAAATGATCGGATTTCATCCGGGGAAACCGGCGTAACAATATCTTTCATCAACACCTGATCGTACAAAGAGAAAATGTTCCAAAAACGAATGAAGAAACAACTCAAATTTAACTTTTAACAGCAACTGCATTTCTCAGATATAGTGAATGCTTTTAACCCCTTAACTGGGGATCCCGGTTATATCCGTCCATTTTACATTGAGTTACAGTTAAATACATGGTTAAGGGGTTAACCTATAATCCCCATTCCCATAGTTAGAGCTCTGGTAAATACTGTAGTTTTTACAGTTCAATTCAAATAGTTATCCGCCTGTATCGAGGAGACTGTAAAACCGACCAGTAAGGTTTCTCAGTGTTTATGCCATCATTTCAACAAATGTCAAAGTTTTAGCAAACGGTTCACATGAACACGAACCGGACTGAACTGGCTCTATCACACTCCTGGTGGCTACTATAGATACATAATATACATAGAAACTAATATGAATGCTGGCATTAGAGACAGGTCTTTTGAGTTAAACTTATAAGATCCTTTTGAAATGTCAAACACAATGGTGCCAAAGTTTCAACATACTGACACCATCTGTCTTAGATCTTCTGTTATTTTGATACTATCCAAAACTTTACAGCCATTTTTTCTGAACAACTGAACATTTAACTTAAAATTTTGTCAAATGTGAAATCGAGAGTAATGTTGCAGAATGCAGGCACTATGAAAATCCAAAGCTCCAGCAATTTTGCACACTCTCGACGAAAGAAAACAAAATCATAAATCACTCTGAATAGCAGAGGCAAACATAACAACCACATACTCGAAATAATCTGGAAAATTTTATATAAATGATAAAAGTGAATAAGCGTTTCTCTTAAAAGTGATAAAGCAAATACACAAATGAATTATGGCATGATTGATCAATCATTTTAAAAAATATATTTCACTTTACCCATTTTCACGATAAAGACAGAGAAAAGATAAATTTTCAGCAGAAGCAGATGGTGCGAGTCACAGCGAGGAGCAGAATTTATAAAGCCCCAAACAGTTTTCTAAATTTCATTACAAGTATTGATAAACCATCTAAAGCATCCAATCTGATAATTAATGACGCACGTACGCGCTCAAGTAGAGACAATGTCGACTTCAGAGAACCCTCGGGACGTCCAAACGGAAACGAATACCTGTGAAGAGACAAACAATTTTGCCAAATACTATCATTATCATTATCATTATCATTATCATTATCATTATCATTATTATTATTATTATTATCATTATCATTATCATTATCATTATTATTATTATTATTATTATTATTATTATTATTATTATTATTATTATCATCATCATCATCATTAGTTGATGATTTGTGAAGCGCCATAACATAGCCATAAGCCAAACCAAAAGTGCTGTACAGTCAACTATACAATCTGGTGAACAAATACGCTTTTAGCTCTTTAGCGAACGTCTCAGGAGAAGTAATCCCAGTTAGTGCATCAAGGAGCGCATTCCACAGAAGTGGGTTTCTAATTATCAACTTCCTAACAATCATGAATATATTTTAACTCAATTAAATTATTAGTAAAAACCTCAACAAACTTGCATATTCAAGTAATGCAGGCTATGTAGATATCTAAAATACTATCAAGACATGTTATTGACACACACACACACACAGCATTTCTGAGTGACTCTTTATTAAGACTGAAGAGGCAATACATAAAAATTCTATTACACTACACCGTTTGATCTGTAAAATAATAACGAATTACACAATAAATTACCGAAAATTTGTGATCTGCTTTTCCAGCAAAGCTCGTAACCGATCCCTGACAACTATGAAGATGTCGCGCTCTTCGTGCAAAATCGATCCTATGCCATCTGGTCTACAAGTCACATTAACATACACAAATCAAGGCAAGAAATGACCCAATCAACTGCGGCAACAATTTATAAAATCACTGCCAACAGAAGAATCTTAACCCCTTAAATGGGGATCCCGAATATATCCGTCCATTTTACATTGAGTTACAATTAAATACACGGTTAAGGGGTTAAGAAAGAAGCTGCTACTGTCACACCGATAACAATGTGCAAGATATTGGGATATGTGGTAGAAATTTACCCAGAACCACGAAAAATTTTTTGCTTTTTTTAATGACTGCTATTTTATTTAGTTTTATTGGACTCTGTAATGTGCTCTTGCTCCTGACATTTTGGTAATATAGCACACAAGAAATTATCAGTTCAATAATAATAATAATAATAATAATAATAATAATAATAATAATAATAATAATTCTATTCTATCCCAGACAATTTATGCAGCGCAGTAGCATGGCTAACAGTCAAAAACAAGAGCGCTTTACATCAACACGCATACGATAAGCTAAATAAGTGCATCTTAAGGTTCTTAGAGAAAACTTTGTAGGAGGTGGCCTTGGTGACATATTCAGGGAGAGAATTCCAGAGCTGTGGGTTCCCCAATATAATAATAATAATAATAATAATAATAATAATAATAATAATAATAATAATAATAATAATAATAATAGCACGAAACCACGATGTGAAAGTATAAGAAAGATAAGTTGTAACTCTTGGCCGACCTGTTCCCGTGGACATGGGACGCACAAAAGGCAAAACTGTAATGCATTAGAGTTGGGTCTATCAGAATTCCCTGCTCGAAATGGTCCAAGAGGTCGTTCAGATAGGATAGATGGCGCTTGCACCCGCGAACGCCGTAACGCGCACAGTACTCGTCCAACACAAATACTTGACCAGGACTGAACCAGCCCTACAAATTGCAGCATACATATGATGCATAAGTACTGCAATAAAAAGCACCGTATTGTTCACTACACTTAAGAACTAGAGTAGAGGGAGGGGTAAAGGCTGGGTACATACATGAACTAAAGTAAGGTAATGTAAGGTAAAGTCTGAATACATACATGAACAAAGATACGGTCATGTAATGTAAAGTTTATATACATGAACAAAAGGCTGGGTCATACATGAACTAAGTTCATGTAATGTAAAGTTTGGGTATATACATGAACAAAGGTAAGGTCATGTAATGTAAAGTCTGGGTATATACATGAACAAATGTAAAAAGCACAGTAAAGGCTGGGTACATACATTCTTTAATGATTATACCACACTCAAATCAATCACAATTTCTTCTGTGATGAGTTAAGCAATATTGTACAGAATATAAAGAGCATGCAAATCAATAGAGTCTATTGTGGCAAATTCAATGCCTGATCTAGCTTTACCCTTGAAACTATGCCTGGCAACAATCCATTAACTCTTCTATGCACTAGAGTCCAATTTTTCTTCAATGACTGACTGCATTGAAACAAATTGAGAGCTTATACAAGCATCTAAATGTATGCAATGTTCTGTTGTAAATTTGAACCCTACAGCTATTCTATTCTATTCTGTTCTATTCTATTCTATTCTATTCTATTCTATTCTATACATGACAATTTATAGAGCGCTGTAAACATGACGAAGGCCAAAAACAAAAGCGCTTTACAGTCAAATGCTAACAGTTAGCAGTAGCTAGCAGTTAAGATTACTAACCACCAGCACTGCACCATCTCCAAAAGACTGCCACCAGTGAACCATTTACTCACCAAACATGTGAACTGGTCGTTCAGTCGGAATTCTAAAGTCAGCTTCTGCAGAACACTGAACAGGTCGTGGTGATCAAATTTACTCGGGTTTGCCTGTACGAATTCGTCAAGGCCATGCTTCCTTGCCTTGTCGGCATCTGAAAAGCGATTTTATCAAGACAAACTTTTTATACACTTTCTAATCAATTGCAAGTGCCACCATCAAAAAAAAATTCAGTGCCACAAAATCAAAAGATTTTCAGGTATTAAATAAATAATTTAGTTAATTAAAACAGATACAAATGTTCAGTCTCTTACATTCAACAACTTCTCCAGACAAAACTCCTTTATGGCAGTTGCCTTCATTTGCTACCTTGGCTACAATTAATTACGGCAAACTGTTCTTACTTACCACCCTGGACTTTGGACAGCTGCGTGTTGGTCATCTTAGTCGGCTGACTGGCGGGAGGTGTCGGCTTGTGGGACTGACCAGTCGCTCGATATATTGCCTGAACCCAAAGCGTTCTTTCGGATTCGTCATCGGTGGCAAAGGTCACCTGGTCTCCTTCCTTTACGGTGTTGAAAAAGAACTTTCCACCTTCGACACCTTCAGAAGATCACGCACAAAATATTACTCAAGACACTGAAAATATTAATCAGTTATGTTTTCCACAACAAATTATACCCAAAATCCCCCATACTTCGGTCATAAACTGAAATTTTCCCATTCCTTTTCGTCCAAAAAATAAATTATCGATAAAATATCAATATTTACATATTGTAATGTTACATTATGGCAGCTCTGAAGGCAATAGTAAGTAAATTAAGCCTATTCAGATATAAATCCAACAGAAAAGCACGGCATATTTAAGTTAAGGTCACAAAAAATACAACCAAACATCAAAATCACAATTCCTACCATCAAGAGGTTCACAGTAGTCGACAGTAAATCCTTCCAACTGCTGTATTCCTGCAGGATCTTGCTTACGCTCTCTGTAGCTGCACATTGCAAAGGTGTACTGTGAAACCTAAAACAAAACACTAAGAAAATTACTAATGATGACCCACCAACAAAAACAATATTTAAGAAATGAAACCTTTGCCAGAAATTAAACTCAAACTGGTAGAAATCATTATCATCATTGCCATCATTGTTGTTCTCATCACCACCATCATCATCACCACCATCATCATCACCACCATCACCACCACCACCACCACCATCATCATCATCATCATCATCATCATCATCACCATCATCTCAATGTGGAGTGACACCTTCAATCTAAACATTGGTAGTCACAAGTTGTCTACATTCACCTCATTTTTTCACATACCGGGTACAAGCACTCAGAAAAGAAGACCTGTGGGCAATTAATTTGTATGAAATTCACTCTTTATCCATATTTGCTTTATATATAAAGTTGTTATTTATCACAAGTCAGAAAGTTGAAAAATAAAAAATTCTGAAGAATTAACATATAAGTAAATTCTAGGCCTGCTCTACACAGTTCATAACTGCTGGCATTAACACACAACTTCAAATTCTATGGAACTCCAAGAACATCGATACTAAATACAAGAACATGTCAACAAAACTTTAACCTGGTACCTAGAATACTTATTCCTGAATTAGTATCCCAAATCCTATCAATAATTACATTCCTGTTTACCAAAATAATTATTATAACACAGTTCATGCTATGCATAAATTATTGCTTATAAATTTTAACATAGTTAATGCTATGCATAAATTATTGCTTGGGTAACACATTAGCATACCACACCTAAAATAATTGGCTGAAAATAAATAAATAAAAATGGAAAAAATTTAAAAACTCTACTCACCTGTACTAAGACATAGTAACGTTTTTTCCATTTTTTCCACACACTTTTACCTTGAGCATATAAATAGCTGGAAAGAAGCAGCAAAAACCAGTAATTAGTAATGGGTAAGGACAGGCCCACCAACAGGGGGACAGAGGGTAAATGCCCAGGGGCCCGGCGATCTGTAGGGGCCTGGGCGGGTCCATAATAAAGTTAGCTCGTGCAATATTATTTATTATTATGAATGCTGTGGGTGAACTTGGGGGGGGGCGCTGAAGGCTCTGATAAGCAAAAAATGGGCATCACCACTTTTTCTGTGTATTTCTGGAAAATAGCTGCACTTTTCACTAACTTTCTAAAATTTTTCAGGGGTCCGTGACAGCTCTGCCCAGGGGCCCGAAATTTCTCGACGGGCCTGGGTAAGAAAGATGCTTAACCTTTCTTTATCTTTCCAACAGACATGTATATAATTAATTGAATCCATGACAATGACAACTATAGACTACAACAATACAATGACTACTACTATGTCTATGACATGTTAGTGACTATGTTAGTTAGTCAGTGACTATGTCACTAACTCGTGATTGTTAGGTGTGAAGCACTAGTATCCAGTTTAAATTGCAAAGAACCTAATAAGAATCGGGCTTGTTTAGAACATCGCATAACAATTGTTAGGTGTGAACTGCACTCTAATTTGGATATGCTTAGCCTTGGGCATAGCGCGTTCCCATATAAATTGTCAAAGATAATAATTATATATATATATATTATAATAATAATAATAATAACTAGTACCATTAAATACTACTATGACAAATGCTACTACTGAATGTCTCCAGTCAACACTGTAAAACCCACGATGATGCAGATCACATACCCACAGTGCTTCATGTTTTGGGGCTTGTCTATCCTAATGGCAATCCTGATCTTGAGGTTCTTGTCAGGACAGTACTTTGTCGTCTGCAGCTGATGCCATTCGGGTGTTTTTGGACTGGTAGCGGTTGGATTGAGAATCACCTGTCAACAGAAAATCCGAAATAGTTTCATCAAAGCACACAGTTATGTACAAAGCGCTTGCACTGTTTGTAGTATTTTGACAGGTTTATTTTTATATTAGGGAAACAAAAACAGAAATTTAAATTATTTAAAAATTAAAATCTGCACAGACTGAATTTGACGATTTCAAATTTAGAGTTCAGAATTAAATGAGTGTATAGAAGTTCATACAAAGTTAATTGCTCTGAACACACACATAAATATGAATTCTAATTCTATTGTTGTGACACTGATCCTTAGAAATGTTACCAATAACCAACTTCATCTCATTTCTTCATTTTCCTCACAAAAGGTATCAACAGGTTTTCAATTTTAAGGCAAAAAAATTCTCAATTTTCCTTGAAATCAATAAAACTAAAATTGTCAAATTACTTACAAAATACAACATATGAGTACAAGTTTTATTAGCTTTATGCTTAAATTTTCATTGATTCTGTAAAGTCAGCTGTCTCAAATGAACATCTGGAGCCATAAGAAACCGAGTGATCTGTTACCGCCATGACTTGATTTACAACAAGGTGCAATGAAGATAAAATAGACAAATATAATGAAAATAGACAAGACTATCTAGATATACATATCATTAAAATTCTACAGAAAGGCCCCACTGCTCTACAAAAGTCCATCGCATCTTCTGGGTAAAAACAAAACAAAGAGCACATTAAAATCAAAGGGTGAACCCATTTTACTATTGGTCAGAGATATCCAAAATTATCTGGCAGAAATTGTCTTTGCAATAAATGAAGCATTAATTCTAGCTCCAAGGTCAAAGTTCAAGATTTAAAGTTCAAATTTGCCACCACTCAAACTGGAGAGAATTTGGTCTAAAGTCAATCTAAAAAACTTCAGGTATTCCACAGTGCCTTTTCCAATTATATTTGGGTAACAATTTTGGTCTATTTTCGGGTATTTTACTTGAGGCAGCATCTTGGAACAGCAATACATTTGACCAAACGTGAGCTATTGCATCAGATTTAATTCAAGATTTAATCTATAATCTACGATTTCACTTTAAACAACCACACATTGATGGTCAAGACATCATTGCAATACAATGCAGGAGAAGTTCTTGGAAAAGCCTGCACACGAATCTGCAATCCTTTACAGATAGGACATAGACAGAAATCTCAGCATGATCATGTCCCACACGTTCAAATTAATTAAAATAACTGGGAAGTCATAAGCAATAGCAAACACCGATGATTAATACCATACGGAAAGCAACTTCTGCATTTCTACTTTAATCCACCAGATGGCAGCCCACATAAACACAGAATAGGAGAAAAATCAATTGCGAAAAGGCAGCATCTGTCGAGTCTGATTAGGGGAAGATAGACATTGCATGTCAACAGGCCTCCTCAGGTCTCTGCAAAATGCTCCTTTTGTTGTGTGCTACAATAATCGGCTGGAAATAAGGCCTTAGAACAGATATGAAATCCTTCCGGTAATGCTCTGATCTGAAGGGGCAGCGTGTCATATCACTTCCATTCATTATCGGGCCTTAGCCACGAGATAAGATTGGAGGCTGACAGTACAAACTGACCAATGGCTAGCTCAGCTCAGCCCAGACTCCAGTAATGATCTATTGCCCTTTATATGCAGCAACGATTGGTCAATTTGAGATTTCCATCCTCCAAACCTCATTAGTGGTGCATGCCTGATAATTAATCAATGACGGCAGCAGTCAACATCAACCGTTCAGTGTCCAAGTAAAACTACTGCTGCTGCAATGTAATGCAATGAAAAATTTTATAGCAACTCTTAGTCCAAGTAAAACTACTGCTGCTGCAATGTAATGCAATGAAAAATTTTATAGCAACTCTTATATTTCTACTCAGAGGTGCTCCGGCTTTGGGAGTCTCAAGTTAAAATAGCGAGACTTTAGTGTTTGCATTGAACAGAGCAAGGGAGTAAGAAGTGAGGCCTGAGGGGATGGGGTCAAGTCAGTAAATCAAGCATGTCAAACAGGCGGCCCACGGGCCACATGTGGCCCTTACGAAAGCTGCCATGCAGCCTGCACAAAGATTTCTACAAATTTAAATGTATTTTCGAAACAACATAGTTTCTCAAGTCAATCGCTTATGGCAATGTTTGGGTCAACCAATGTGTGTGAATGGTTATTTTCTTTTATGAAATTAACAAAAACTTCTCAGAGAACAAGGCTTACTGATCAACCATTGGTCATCTCTGATCAAAGTGGGAACTGGTCAGACATTTCAACCAAACATACCAAAACTAAGTTACCAGCAGCAAGAGATGTCAAGTTTCAGGACAAAACACTAAAACTGTTTAAATAAGTAAATTTTCAGTTTTGAATTGCTGTAATTTTGGAACAATGCATTAAGTGCATTTGTTGCTCTAACAAACTGCAAGTAGATGTTGCCATTTGAAATTAATTTCTTTTCTCAGACTACTTAGCAACCTAGTAGTAATTGCTTTGTATTCGTAAATGCTGCTAAACATTTGTATGCACACTGTATGTTTATAAATTGAAGTAAAAAAAAAATTAAGTGCTAAATTTCATTAAATATTAAATGATTTCAATTAGTTGTAATGTGCACAATTTAAATGTTGTGTGTGGCCGCCATAACAATACCAATATGACCAATGTGGCCCTCAGCCCCTCAGGGGACACTGAGTATGACATTCCTGCCATAAATTAACACACATTCAGTATAAGTTTAATTAACCCCCTATAGAGCCGTCCAGTTTATTGAGGGATTTATTCTTAAGGGGGTTAATATACACCTAACTGATGTATTAAAGCTAAACATAACACAGTCATCTAACTAACTTCATACAGAGAAACAGGTAAGTCAAAACCAAACATAAAAATCCATCTTGCATCCATTTATTTATTATAATAATTAATTATAATTGCAATGAACCTGTCATGTTTCTCTACCTACCCGGCCCAGTTCTTTGTCCTCTAGGCTCAGTAGACCTGAATTTTCTGTGAATAATTTGACCTTGACTAGCGGAAGTGGATAATTTGTGGTGAAGTCTCCTTGTGTATCCCAACTGGAAAAAAACACAGACACAGAAACTTGTGAGGAGGGATACAGTATCACCCAAAAAAATTACAGAAATAGAACAATCCTACCCCACAACTCTTTTCAATACTGAATAAAATTTGAACTGCATTTTGTGGAAAGTGTCCTCTCCTCCTCGTTTTGATTTCTGTGAATATATATATATATATATATATATATATATATATATATATATATATATATATATATATATATATATATATATATATACACACACATATATTTTGAAAGTTCAAAACTCTTCTATAGGCTTGATCACTGTGGGAGAGGGGTAACGCTAGTTGCATCAACTTTACAAGAGGTCTGCTGTGAATGGGGCAAATTACAGTAGAACCTCGTTATAACGGACTCGGTTATAACGAATCCTCGGTCATAACGTACCGCATTGTATGGCCCCATGTGATGCACTAGCGCATTGGAAGGAACAATAACCAAAGCAAGGACCATAATAAGCTACAGTTCTCTAGCTAGTTTGGCAGCACTGCATGTCCGAAACGCCAATACACTTCGGCATTGCTGAGTAAAAATGCAAAACTGCACAAACACTCAGCGACACATACGGATGGACAAGTAAAGTTACAAAAAGCACTACAGCGACAACTTCCAGCACCCATAAAACCAGTGTTTTATCCAGACTCCAGGCCTTGGGGGAGAATGAGGCTTTCTGGGGGGAGAAAAATTGAGTTGGTTGGTGGAGGGGAAAAGACACAGTTCAATGGAAAATTTGTGTAGGTGCTGGATTTTTTTTGAGGGGGGGAAATTTTGAGGTTTTGGGGGGGGAAAATCTCCCCTCCTAACAGTAACAGGCCTGTATAAAACACTGCACAAAATAGAAAGAACACGCTGAAAGTACCAGGGTCTTGAAGCTTCTGCCTGATCGGTCTGTAGCTTGTCTCCACCATCCACTTCCATTGTGCAGTAGACGATCTTGTTTGGTGGAAGTGACTTCAACCCCTTCACTTCCATGACCACTACCTGTTGGGAAACATACAGCAGAAGCAAAATGCACCAGATCCAATGTTTCTCATATCTTCATATTTAATTATCAATTTGTCAGCTCCAATTTCATAAATAGCTTAGCTGATCTGAAATTTTTGAAAGACATCTTACCTCCAAAGCAAATGTAAGTACAAGATCTAGTTTTGACAACGCTGACTCGTTGTCTTCAGATACATCGACTTTGGATATCCCAGTGGGTCTAAAAAGATTAAGAAATTTTAACTCTAGAGTTCAGATTTTGTAGCTGCCTCGACAGCATCATAGGCATTGGTATCAGGTCTAATTGCATACTGAATTCTCAGTCAAGTAATGCACATTGCACAACCATGTATGATATGCAGCAAATGCCTAGCTAAATAACAGTGGAAATATGTATGGCTGTAAAATAGTACATAAAGTGAGAGGCATACAACTGAAGATGGGGTAAATGTGAAATTTAGCCATTGGTTGGTATTAAAATTACATCAAAACTCAATAAAACACTAACTAGAAATCAGGAGATTCAAAAACTGATAACAATTCACAAAATGAAATAAGTTGGTATTTTAGCAAAATGCAATGCAAAAAACTAGTCATTTAGCATACTGTCACATACCAAGAGATAAAAAGTTTATATATTGTGTCTTTATTGGAGGCTTTAAAAATAGAACACTGCTCTAAAATCACCCCATGGCCCAAAATCAATGGCATGGCAGTATTAGATTAAAACCTGTATAGTGTATACCTTTTCAGGTAAATAAAGACTGCATAAAAGAAACTAGAAATCTTTGTTATAACAGACTTGGTTATAACAAATCCTTGGTTATAACGTACCACATCATACGGTCCCGTGCGATGCACTGGTGTATTGGATGGTATTGAATATAACAAACCTCCGATATAACGCACTAAATCTTACAGACCAGCCAAATGTATCATAATGAAGTTCTACTGTAGATATCATATCGCATCATTCAGACAACACACTTGCTGTATCGCTTGAATTTGTTGAGCGACAACTTCGAGTCGGTGTTGCAGCGAGTGACCGTAAGGCTCTCGAGGTTCGCCTTCAGAAGCTCCACAGAAGACTTCAGCTCCTCGATGAACATGGTGTCCATGTCCTTGACGACAAAGCGTGGCAGTCGACTTCGCTTCTGACCAAAACAAACACAAGGACTTAAGCACAAGATGGCCGACTCGAGATTCAAACTGCGTTCAGGACTCACTTGTATGGAGTTACGGTGTGGATTTGGATCGTTTGGTGATTGATAAAACTAATTATGGCATTCTTTATTGGACAGTCAATGGATGGTCAACAGAGTTGCATTCTATCAATGCCAAACGTTCAGAGGGGTGGGCTATTCTGAGTATAATGAAATACAGAGAGAGAGATAGAAAGACACAGACAGCAAAAGAGAGACAGAGACACACTCGCCCGCGCACACTCACACACAGAAGAACCGCACAGAGACACAGAGGCAGACAGACAGAGACTGACAGACAGAGCAAATGCAACTAATGGACTGGCATTGTACAATTCTACTATCCTTAAATTAATTAAACTAGAACCAGTAATGTGAAATAGGCATTCATTACAACCAAAAATGGAAGTCTCTACTAATTATATAAGAATACAAAGATTCGACTATTATCGTAAGGAATCATAGTCACAAAGAGATAAGTGAAAACTACGCATGAACGAATCAATAGTTAAAGTGAAAATATGAACAAGCGTGCTTTTGTGGCAGGCCTCATTTCCGTAACCATAGCATCTGACAGCTGAAAATGAATGGGGCATTTTGTATCCATGAATGCAATTTTAAAGAAGATATTGTTGCTGAAATTAATCAAATGTCTCAGCAAACTGTTTTTAAAATCTTCAGAAATGCTTTACCCAGATCTGTTTCAAGAAGTTCCCTGCTCAAACAACCTGAAACCCCATCACAAATGCCTCAGCTTCTACTATACTATTTCAGTGCATTGTTTTAATGTGGTCTTTCAACCTGTTTTGGTCAACCAGCACTTTAAGTGGACCCTTTACTGCATGAGGAATACAATAGTGTTTGTCAAATACAAAATTAACTGTGAGCAGCATCAACTGTAAGTCTCTGTAAAATCAACAAACAAGTTAAGACCTTTGCTAGAGGAAATTTGGTAGTCTTACGTAAAGAAGCAGTAAGAATAGGCAAAAAGTAAGTAAGTAAGTAAGCAAGTAACCTTGATAAGCTCTTCAGCTGCATGTAACCGGCTGTCAAGTTCTCTGCGAACCTGCGCTGCTTGTTCGTCTGCATTGTCCAACTGCACAGAACAGATCAAGAAGAAAGAAGTCAATTTAAAGAAACGCAACAAAGTGAAACTTCTTACAAAAAACATTTAGCAAAAACTGCTCTTCAGAAATCACACAATGCAAGATGCTTCAAGTGTGAATTTCTATATTAAATAAAGTGTAGGACATTCTCCCTCTGGACATAATCCCCCCGGATATTACCCCCTTCCCCGGTACACCCTTTGAAATGACACTGCCGGACATAATCCCCCCCTTTGTTTACTCTATGGGCTTTGACGAAAAGCAGTGTATTGCACCTGTACGGGGTCATATAATCATTACCCAATACCCACACCATAAACCAGACATGAAACACTTACCCTAACTGATAAGTACCTTTTTAAAATTAAGATCTATGATATTGAATTATATTGTTCCTATGATATTGATTTACATTGTTCATTACTTCTTTGCCGGGGGATATATGTCCGGGGATAATGTCCGGGGATAATGTCCAGGGGAGAATGTCCATGCCCCATTAAATAAGTACCGGTATCCATATTTTTAAATTTATTTATTTCAAATATCATGGCTAAAATTATAAGTGTGATTGACCTCAAAAGTCATCATAATACCATATAACAATAACTTCAGCATAAAAGATCCTAAGCACTATTGCATGTACAAATCAAACACCTATTATTTTATAACTTCAATCAAAATAAATTGATAAAATAAAATAATATAAACTATAACTTGAATTGTACCAAAGCACTGTCAGTAGCAGCCACTTCAGTTATTTAGTAGCATAGATTTAAAAAGCATAGATTCAGTAGCATGAAATTACTAGCATAGATTTTTTCTGTGGGAGATGGTATGGTATATATGGTATTTTCACTGGAGTTAGTCATTTCAGTTCATAAAAATACAATTATCAGTTTTCTTGATGTGGCAATTATGCTGGATTCTGTCTAGGCCTACTCTCTATTTCCAAATGGGATCTTATCAACTGTGACAACCATGAAACTCATACGCCACTATGATTATATGCCCGTTGGTTGGTTGGCTGGCTTTTAAACGTCCATTTTGATGATGCAATTCGATTGCAACTGGTCTGTTGTTTACTCGTTTCCTGCATCAAATCTCCCGATTATTTCTACAAGAAATGTTTCGTGCATTGGACGTTGAATGCCGACATAAATTCCCTTAGACAACAGCGAGTCCTTATATGACAACAGACTTGGATTTAAAAAACCACAAAACTGGTCGAAGGCTAATAGGTCAGAGAATGTCCAGCCCAATAGCATAGCATTCCATCACCCTAACTGAGGTTTCCAATTACAAAGTCGCCCATTGGGGAGGGGGAAGATGATGCATATGATGCAGCTCCCCAATGTCTGATATCTAGATGAAGAAATTGTGAAAGATAAACTTTGTTAGTAGTTTTACTTTTTATTCACATTCCATTGTAATGTCCTTTCATAGCAAATTGTCGAGTTGTCAAAGTGCACAGTTTGTAATGTTCAATTTGTTGTAAAGTGCAGTCTTATCACTGTATAAAAAAGGTGATATTTGTTTGGGGGGAGAAGAAATTCATGGGAACTTTTTACAGAGACCCCACTCCACTCTATACAATAGTATAAATAGCAAAGGGAAAGTCCCAAGCTGTCTTCTAACTTATTTGACAAAAGCCTATTTAGCATAATGATGCAATTAAAATTCTTCCCCACTGGTCTGCTTCTCCCCCTCCCTTTCCCCATCGGTCCACTTTCCAATAGCACTCTTCATATAACAATAATAAATAAATCAAGATGGAGAAATATAAATGGTGCAGATGTAATAACCACATTACAAAGCACAGGCAATCATATGGAACCTAAATGCATATTATTAATAGCAGTACTTGTTAGACAAAATCCAACAAAAAGCCACACATAAAAGGCCTGGAACTGGAACTGGAATTGCATTAAAGCATAAATTAGTATGCAGTGGAGTATTTGTCTGACACTGTCATCACATCTCCTAGGACAACTGCTTAAGAGATAACGATCGCAGACATCTTTTCGCTGCAATATCTGGACATCTGAAAAAAGCCCACCCAACCAGGCAAATGCACTGGACGGCGGCCCAACAGGATTGCCGGAAAATCTATCGAGATGGACAGCGACACCAGCACGCGTACGTCTACTCAAGGCAAAAATCACGTCAAGCTGATCAATATAGGCAGTGGAGACAATCGATCTGCATTGGACCCCCGATGCCAGGCAAAGATGTAGAGAGAAATCACATCTGTGATGGGCTTCCGAACAATACGACCAACCCAGCAATCGATTTCAACGAAACAACAACACAGCAATATACCACACATACCACACGGCATAACTTCCACTTTGACATTTCATTTATTCTGCCATTAGGTATCATTATTATACTGCAATTGCCCGAATACAGTTACTACAGATACATGTTAAAGAAGACTAAAAGACGTGATATACTGTTCCATGTTTAGGCCTAATAACATATTTCTTGCAACATAAAGATATCGTGAATCGCTTCAGAAATCAATAAGTTCCTTCCCTAGGCCACACAATGTATCGCCCGTAATAAATCCACTGCATGTTGGAAACGACTTACTTCATTGCTTAAATCTGCAATCCAACACATTTTCCAGTTCAGACCAATACCTGTAGCTATCAATCTATTAAGCCTCTTAGGCATATTACAGTAAATCATTGATCCACTCTTACTCATAACGCCCCATTGTCATCCAGCATTGCTCTTTTAAACGTAAACTCTAAGAAGCTCTTTTGCAAGTCTCTTTAAATCATACAGTGTAAACCTGTGCGTAAACCTGTGATGCTTTGGGCTATGTTAGTTTCAGAAGGGAGCTACACTGTTAGAAGAAATGGTTTAGGAAAGGGTATGCAAAAGGTCCATGATCTAAAACATAGATCATTTTAGATCATATCCATGATCTAAAACTCTGCCATATAACGATAACGGTAAATCATAATACCATGTGTGATGGTAATGCTATAATACCATTTGGACCACTGTGCCTAAACAATATGAAATTCTGGGAAACATCAAATGTAAAAACAGGAAACTCAGCTAAAGATAACCTACAATACGGATGCCAGTTTATACCAGAAAGTGGTTGATTTTTTCAAAAACTGCAGTTCAGATTTGACCATTTCCATCCCAAAATACTTTAACTTCCAGTGAGAAAGAGGAGGGCCTGAACATCCAAATTCCAAAAACCAAGTTATTACCCACATTGACCAGTTGTGAGAGTCAGCCTAGACCCGAGTCGCTCAATCCTCCAACATCTCTGGAAAACCGAACACAGATGAAGATTTTGTCAGAAATTACAGTTGCTGCTACTGATAACAATAGAATAAAATCTTTAAAAATTTTGATTTAAAACCCATTGTCTAAAACATCTGGGAAAAAAGTCAACGCTGATATTTTCCAAGTCACAAATTTTATAACATTCTCAGAGGGAAAAAGTCTGACTCTTCAATTAACAGCTTTCATATCATATTCCAACCCTGGTCATGTGATCTTTCTTTCCATAACACACAATTTACTACAATAGCAACTTCACAGGACAGAATTATGTAGCTTCAGCACAGTACCCTCTTAGGAACAGACAGTATGCAACATAGATGGCAATGGGTCATTCAAATGACCTATGAACCTGGTGACCCATTGACACCTTACTTCTGGGTATGCTACTCATTTCCAAAAAGCCACAATACTCACCTAACTACCAACAAAAAGTGTCAACATAGAACAATGTAGTATGTATATCTCTAAATGCATTTTTAAGCAAATAAGCCAAACAGATTCTTGTGTACTGTCTGTCTGTCTCTGTCTCTGTCTCTGTCTCTGTCTGTCTCTCTCTCTGTCTCTCTCTCTCTCTCTCTCTCTCTCTCTCATGGTTAACTAATAATGCTCAGGTTATTCCCATGGATGCAAGTGGACCCCCCCCCCGCCAACACCCCAGCTCGAAAATTCTCTATTAAGAATGCCAACATACATTCAAGTTTCCATTCATCCACACTTAAACATCATCAAAGCTACATTTGCAAACAATAATTATTTACACTACACCAGCTGAGATGTAAATTATTTACAAACTTAATGCTTTACAACTAAATGATGAACAATGGCATAATGAACATAGATACATCATGCAGGTTCAGCAGGCAGTCATGTATCTAATCCTATCCATTATTCAGAAGATGAAAAATTATGTGCACTATTCAAAAGACAAAATGCATATTAAAGGCAGTAAATAAATGTCAGCCAAACTGTTATATTGAACTCCAACTACAAAAAAACAATAAATAAACATTAAAGATAATAACTAGAACTATTATGCAATTCTAAAATTACATTTTAACAGGCACAAAGATAAAGACTATAAACATCTGCAATAAAGGAAGAATAACACAATAATAATATTGAAATAAAATATTACAAAAATATTTAGCGATGACTAAACATAGCCAAGTTCAAGGTGAAGAAACATTGGAAAAGATCAGGCTGTGTATTACAGAATGGAATGACTGCAAATAATTACCAGCAAAATTTATCTGCTCCTTGAATTTAGAAATACCCTTTGAATACCAAAAAAAGATAAGTAAGATAAACCAAAGAGGAGAAATTATTCAAAAGCCATCTTTGCAGTAGTCATTCCAGATTCATATGCATGTGTGCATGTGTGTGTGTGTGTGCGTGTGTGTGTGACTGTGTGCGTGTGTGCACGAGTATGTGTGTGTGTGTGTTTGTGTGCATAAAGGGAGCTTGTGTTGGTTGAACTAATCAGATTCAAAGGAAATCCCAAAGAGATGTTATTAGCATCCCAATGTCAATCAAACCTATGATTTTTAAGTATACAAGTTCCACAATCTCTGGGAAGGCCAATACGCAAATGGCATGATAATACAAAATGGCGTCTGGGTATCTAACCACCTGTGCTGTCTTTAAAAATCAACCTCTCAACTAAATTGAATGCTACCATGACAGAATGGGTAAAATAATTATACCAAATGTCATGCCACTGTCAGTAATTATGAAGTGTCCATAGGCACAATAAGCCATAATAAATTAAAACAAAGCCAAAAATAAATCTGCCATCATCCAAGAACCAAAGAATGGTAACCATATAAAATATCTGGTAACCATAACCATCTGGTAAATGGTAACCATATAAAATATCTGGTAACCATAATAACCATCTGGTAAATGGTAACCATATAAAATATCTATTGTACCACTGGCCCTTTGGATTAAATGACCTTGTATGAATGACCCCACCTTTGGCTATAGCTACTTCATTTTAAGATTAAGCGACTAGGAATAAGGAGCTGCTTCGGTGCTGCTTTTGAAAGCGCTACAGAAATTAACAAGATTTTACTTACTTACTGTGTTTTTGTGAAAATAACCTTAAAACGAACTGAAAATTCTTCCAGGTTAAATAATTTCAAGTACCAATGTTGTAGACTTTAAAGTATTGTGGGGATCATTAATGACTTTGGATTCTGACACTTCCTGCAATGCTTGCTCCTCTATTTGTCATTTAAGTCTGGGGTCTGTGTGTTAAATTCAGACAGTGAGTGGATGTACCAGACATGGGCATGAGTCCATTTTTTTAAAACCCAAATTCATTATGATTAAGACCTAACCCAACCCACGAAAGCAATAGGGTTACTTTACCCTAGGTACCCACCAACTGTATTACATTACAATTTCTTACACCATGACTTATTTTCAACAAAAACATCACAAGAAATAACTACTGGTACATGGAAATGCCTGATTCATGACGTCATCTTATCTTCAACTACTGAAGGAAAGAGGAAATGATGACGATGATGACTTTTCTCACCCAACCCACCATAAACATAGAAATTTCTGACCCAACTCATGCGTGGATGCAACCCAAGTCCATGCCTGGGATGTACCATGGCCAACAATGAGTGTGCAATATGAATATGCACTTAAGAGACATTTTCTAATGGCCAATTGCAATTGGGACACCGGAGTACCCTCTATCCCCATGCCTTTACAGGCTCAGAATAACAAATAAATAGAATAATCTCAGTGGGGGGTAAGCCCAGCTTTCCAGAGCAATTGCTACACACATCCTCAAACAAACATAAACATTTAGATGATGCAGAACACAACAGTGCAGTACCCTTGCCAATCTATTGATAATAGAACTGAAATTTATCTTATCATTCCTGGCTCTTGAAACTGTTCTGTACAAGAAGAAACCTTTCACAATTACTAATCAATAACATCAAGAAGACACAGCTGCCATTACTATATAACTTTCACTGTAACAAGACACTTTCAAACCAAAGACACTATGCCAAAAACACACAACCAATGAGACAAATCCAACCTGTCACAAATAGCACAGGTAGAAGGAAACTAAATATTAATATTAACCTTTTAACCGTGTATTTAACTGTAACTCAATGTAAAATGGACGGATATATCCAGGATCCCCAGTTAAGAGGTTAAATGCAAAACTGATAATCACGTTAATTTTACTACTGCATTCCCTAAAGCACAAATCCAACAGCCTAAAGAAGTTCTGTCCATGATATAGACAGATTCTGCATACATCATGGACAGAAAAAAGAACTAATGAATGGGTATTAGAGAAGAGAGGAGTTACAAGAGAATTTTTGGAGTCTATCAAAAGAAGGAAACTGTCGTACTTTGGCCACATCATGAGGAAGACAGGTACCTGTTTGGAAAAATAAATGATACAAGGCACAACTGATGGAAAAAGAAAAAAAGGCAAACCCAGAACCAGATGGACTGATAACATCATGCAATGGACTGGAAAGACAATGGAAATGGCAATCCGAATGACAGACAACAGAAAACAGTGGAACAATCTCATTCATGAATCGGGTCTACACTCGTAGCAAGGATGGCCGAAGACAAGACAAGACAAAAGAAGTTAGGGAAGGGCCAACTCCTTTAAAAGATGATCAAGAGCATCTCTATACAATGAATCTTTTGCTAATTTTGTTGTTCAGTGTGCTCTGGAACAATGCTATTACTGTAAATAACCCCATACAAATATTACATTACATTACATTATTATCATAGCAATCTTGACAGCCTCTACTATTCTATAAATTGAAGCTGATACCTATTTAATATTTTCCCACTGACTATTTGATATATTAAAAAAAACCATAGATAATTATTAATACCAATACAAGCAAACTCATTAATTGTCAATACACTCATAATGTCATATCTGTCAATATCAAATTACTTAACTTCTAATAATATCAACTTGACTCAAAACACACACTGAACAAATCTTTGAAAGTGTTCTCAACTAAATATAATAATTGCACTAAAATACTGTCAAATATTCAAACATTTCAGTAGAAATATACAAATATTTGCTATTATCTACTCTGGCTAATACTACATAACTTTCCATAGAACAACTCACTTATATATCATGCTGGTACTGTATACAAGATATCTTTAATACTATTACTGGCTTGATTCCATAGGACAACTCAATGTAAATGATAGATGCACACAGGAAAAACTACGCATTGATTTGTATTCGTGCCACCTCTGCAGAGTGTGCTAATATAATTTTAAGCTACCTCTGGTAATTCAGTGGCAAACTGGAATCTCCATAAATTTTGTCAAAATAAAAACAGGCAGCCAAAACCTGAAAATAAGAAACTGACTGCAAGCAACTGAAAGACATCTGCAAAATTATGAAAGGTATTTGTCCTGGTTACAAAACATCAGTGTGGTATAAGAGAAAGCAACAATCACCTGTGCATGTATGATGTACTTAATCTAAAAAGATGGCAGCCATATACAGGGTAGGCCTAAAAACAAGGGCTTTATGCAGCTAAATCAAAATTGCATAGATCTTGATTCAAGTGGCTCAGATGTTTTTGGCCCACAGTGTAGATAGCGGCAATAGGCCTACATAGCAGCATCAGCAAGGTCATCCTAAGATACTGGCTTCCTTTAACCCCTTAACTGGGCAACTATTTGTAACTCAATGTAAAATGGACGAGCGTTACTCGGGGCACCCAGTTAAGGGGTTAACCAATCTTCTCTCACCACCAATTCATTGAATAATGCAATTTTACAGCCATTCATGCCTCAATTACATACGTGCCAAACCACAAGGCGACTGTCTCCTTTGCGTGACACATGTGACAGTAAGCCTGTCCAAGGAAATGTATTCCTAATAATTACAAAATAAAATGATTTTTTCACAGAATTCACAAGCGGCATAAACTTTTTTTCTATATTATATACCGGTATTTTGTCTTTGAACAATTTGGAACATTAAAAACCAATACTCAGTACTTTCAAAAAAATTGTCTGCAATTTACATGAGGAATTTATAAGAAATCATCAAAAACTTGTTGATGATAGAGACTGGGTTATGAAAATTTGGGGGAGACAGGCCTCACTAACATCCTTTTTCTTTCATTTGCCGTAAAAAACACTTTTCTATTTTACCAATTTTCCCCAACTTCCTTCACATGCCATTCCACAAGACTCAATAGTAGCAAACCACAGTCACCTCAACATTACAGAAAATCTTCTGAAAATAAGAGCCAAGAATCATCAAAAACCATTGCAAATACAACAAACACACAGAGTTCTGCTTAAATCCACAGATTCCAGATTTAACTATAATAAAACTCCCACTAAGAACTCCGTTCTGCACCTCAGCCAAAACATCTCAAGTCTTTCTGGGGACAATTGACATGCAAAAGGAAGCTCATTCAAATCGCATAAATCCCCTACCGAGTCCACCAGAGCATCCATTTTGCATTAGAAAGCTGCAATGGCCCTGCATTCCTGCAAGGCATTTGGATGCCTCCTCCTCCTCCTCCTCCTGTGTCCCTCGTTTACACCCCCTCCCTCCCCCAACCACCGCCACCACCACCAACACCCTCTCTCAAAAGGGACAGCATTGTCCGGTAATCCAAGCCTTTGGTCTGATGCCATGTCCAGACACACATACTACGGAGGAGGCAATCGGAGGAGGCAATAGGATCCCAGACAATGACCGTCTTCCAATAAAATACATTTGCCACGCAAGACAGTCCGGAAAAACTCCATCCCTAAGAAAAACGCATGCACACCTACTTACTTACAATTCTGCACACACACACACACACACATTCCTACAATTCTTTATCCCCATATAATGAAACTGGGTACTTGTTTTTTAATTCACCCCAATTATTTATTTGCCATCATTTCTGTACATAGTTAAGATTAGGGTTAACCCTAACAGAAATAATGGCAAATCAGGGTAAGTGTTTACCCTGATCTCAACTCTGTACAGAAATAATAGCAACTGAATAATAATGGGATGAATTAAAAAGCAAATACTAGAAACTGAAGTTCTAAATTCACTGAAAATTATTAAATAGTAAGCACAATAGCAGAGGAAACAAATATCACTAAATGGCAAAGAGGACATCAACCAACATACAGTTGTCAACTTGTCAGTAATAGGCCTAGACATGAGTATAAATTGCCAAGTACATTGCATAGGATTCCACATTTAATAGTATTAGTTGCAAAAAAATCTGTCAAACTGATTTCCAAATATCTAGAATTTGACAGAACCTCATAAATGAATGTGGTTGCCAAACAGATGCCAAAAACCAAAGCCCCTATCAAATGCAAAATCTCAACATCAAGTATTTCTAAAGATGCCCAGTGGAACACTTCAGCATTGGTGTAAACTTGGATGAAAAAGTGGGGGCCCAACCCCTATGCATTTCCCCATCCCTATGGTAGCCTCTCAAAAAGTGATGGGATCAAGCCTAGAGGCCTAATAGAAGTTTAAGCCTGTGCATCACAGAGCTCATTAAAAGCTACTGGAATACATGTTTTGAAGCTTAGAGATAAGGGCATTTATAAACACCAAACCTCCAATTTTGTCTTTAATATGCAATTTTCAAAGAATAACACAACTCTAACTGGTAAAAACAACTGCAATCATTTTCAAATGTAATTCATCTTAATCATTATCAACTGCATACACAAGGTTCTAGGCTTAAAACTATTAAAATGATTTACGGTACATGCCTGGTCAAACCTAGTACACTGTATCCGATTGTGTAATTACAGACCTGCTTTTGCCTCTGCTCCCATAAATCTAGCATAGCATCAGGATTCCGACATTCAGCTATTATAAATCCTTCTGATAGATTATCTCATAATTTACAATCCCAAGCTCGCTCATTCATTAAGATGGAAGCAATCAATACTCCCTCAAAAGATGAGTTACAGTCACTCTAATGTTCCTCTTGCAGTCAACACCAACTACTACTACTACTACTACTACAACTACAAGTTCTCTACAACCAGTGTTTATTCTAGGCCTTCTCTGCGGGGTGAATTCCCCCCAAGTTTTAAAATTCCCCCCCAAAATGTTATATGTTGGCTGGGGGATGGAAATTTTCCCCCCAAAAGTGTGGAGACTCAGACCTTGTCCCCCCCAAAAATTTCAAAATCCCCTCCAAGGTCAAGGTGGCTAGAATAAACAACTACTAGTTTTAGCGCATTTGCTGCTTTGTGAATATTTGCGCTATAGAAATGTTCGTATAATAATAATAATAATAATAATAATAATAATAATAATAATACCGGTAAACAGTTACATCTGGAGTCCAAGTAACTGGAACTAACCATTTTTGCTATTTTTCTATTTATTAGTGCAGGAGTATGTTTCGACATAAATAAGTTTATTTTTAACTGCACTATTTCAGAGACTTTGCACAATCCTGGATTTCATCACACAGTCAAAAAGGGATGCATGCTCAGCAAGTCAGCATTAAGGAGATTTAATGAAATGTAACATTCAGAATGTCTGCCACTCAATGCAAATTATGTGTCAAACTATGTCATGCAGCTTCCATTAACACCAAAATACAAAATCATTTTCTTACTTACAGTTTTAAACAGAGGTCGATTTTCCATGAGATTCAGATTTTACCTTACCCGCCCACCCACCCCACTAGTTGAATATTTTGGTGTCTGGCTGTACGACCACTCCACTAACGGTCGCAAATTTTTGAATAGTCCAATCATCTACTACTAAATAAATCAAAATCACACACTGGATCTAAAGCAATGAGCTACATAAAATTAAAACACAAGGCAATGTAATGCAATGTAAAGTGATGTAATGTAATGTAATGTAAAGTAGCATTTGCTCTGGTTTTACAGGAGCAAAATGATGCTAGCATAAGCTCACACAAATGCAAGTACAGTGCAGTTGCAATGCTCAGGCAATATGGCTTCATATTAAACCAAAGGAAGTCACACCAGGTGACACATGGGCACAGTAAGTCACAGATGTGGGGACCAACACACGACTATAAACCGTACAGGGACAGTTTAAGCCTGCTCGTGATTTAGACCAGCTTTTAAAATATACATGTCTTTAAATCGTTGTACAATTGCTTGATGCATTACTGTATAATCCACAACAATGTCCAAGTTAAACATTAGAAAATAAATTAAATATAACTGATAAAAATGGGAAATAGACGAAACCTGATGAAAGAGATTGCCAAAAGGAAAACACAATATGCTGAACATCTAATGAGAGGCTCATGTTCAGAACAAGTAACAAATTATCTTGGAAGGGAAATACAAAGGGAAAGGAGAAAAAAGGGCAACCTCAAAGAACTTGGGTGGAGGACATCAAGGACTCAACGGGCACTGGAAACTATGGAGAACTAAACAGAATTGATGAGGATCGAGAAAAATGGCGACAACTTGTGACTATCAACCTTCCACTCGAAGATGGCACATGATGATGATTATGATTAAATTTCATCTGGATATAAGAATTATAGTGTTAAAAGTAATTCATATTTTATTTGCAAGTTTATCTAATTTCCACAATGGTTCAGGGACCTCACAACCACGTTTCGCAGACTACCTGTATGTAAGTAAGTAAGTAAAATCTTGTTAACTTCTATAGCACTTTCAAAAGAAGCACTGAAGTAGCTCCTTATTCCTATGCGCTTAATCTCAAAATGAAGCATCCATAGCCAAAGGTTGGGTCATTTATGCCAGGTCATTTAATCAAAAGGGTGAGTGGGTGAGTGGGTAATTATGTCCACTCATATAGCAAACGATTCAAGCTATTTTCAAGCTACATTGTTTTAAATGACATAAGAAAGATTGTTGGCAGAACGATTTGAAACTAAAGACACAAAATACAAATCACGTGGTAAGCAGCAATCTAACACATATATTAGTTAGACTTAGACACAGGAAACTGGTTTCAATATAAAATTTGATCAAATCAAGAGTCCAGATGCTGTTGCATATTCTATCTACTGAGTATGCTATTTTAAAGTTCTATAGTTTCCAATATTTTTCAGCTTACCGTATAAGTGAGTGCACAGATGCACATACCTACACACGCTATATGTCTCTGTGTTCTGTATCTGATTTTTAAAAATAAAGTCCTTCCCAAGCTCTCAAGGCTAACTAACCTCAAGGCTCATAGGGTGGTGCTGAGCTCCGTTTCCAAGGCCCTCGGCCAGGCGCCTGGTGCAAGTTACATGATACGGGGTCAGTGTTCTCATGCAACATGCCCATTTACTCCGCAGATTAAATCCGCTACTCAGCTGCCATCACCATCTGGCGAAAGAAGGCTGAGTCAACCTCAGCGCTCCTGCAGGTCTCGAATCCACGACCTTCTGCTCCATCATCCAACGTTGTTACCACACTGCTAACCAGCCCTCCCTCTATATCTAGTTAGCTTGAGATAAAACATTACTCAGGACTTGTGGTTCATAGGCATTAGCACAGTGTAAACTTGCCTCTATGGTGACACCACTCAACATTTCTCAATAATCAAGGGTTTCATTAACTTTAATATAGATTAATTAAATTATATTACAATTGTGACTGATCTCTTAGCATTTAAACCAGACTGAAACGAGTACCTGCAGTGCATTGTAGAGTATCTGATGTTCGTACTTCTTGACCGTCAGAACATTCTGAAACATATCGTACAATTGCTCCTTGGTGAGAATCATCTCTGATGTCGCAGCGCCCGTGCGCTGGGGCCACTTGCGCGGGTCCTCGTCTCCCCGAAAGATCTGATCAAACTTGGCCATCCAAGAATTGAGAACGGTGTCCTTCGTCAGTCCTTCAATCTCCGGCAAGCTTCGAATGCGCTTCTCGACGTTGTTCTTGAAGACCTCGCGGAAATCGTTGGCCGACGCACATCCACTGCGTACCATCGCGACAACCCGGTCGCTCTTCAGGAACACTTCGTAGTAGCTCTGAACAGCGTTCATGAACGCCTCGTCCGCTGGAATGTTCAGTTCGCCCTTGAGGAACGCCTGGAACTTCTCCTTCGTTGCCTGTAGAAACTGTTTCGAGACTTTTGTCTGCCTTCTGACCATATCCGTCGGCTGTTTGGCGTTGAACGGGTACGCGATGCAGCGCATGACGAACACGTACAGATGCATCCGTATCTTTCGATCCTGCTCCTCTCTCTCCGACTGGTCGAGTTCGGTGTCCCTCTGGTCCCTCTGGTCCCGCTCGGAGACGAGCGACGGACTCGGGCTGGACGGGCGGACGCTGTTCGTTCGGTACAGGAGGACATTGTTACCGCCGCTTCCGCCTCCGCCGATGCTGACGTTGTCCCCGGGGCCGCCGCTGCCCCCGCTGGCGGCCGACAGGCTCCGCTGGTCGACGAGAAGGCCGCTGCCGACCACAACCCCGGGACCCTCGGAGCACGGCGTCTCCTCGACGCCCGTCTCTCGGTCTGACTCCTCGCTCGACGACGGATCCAACATCGCGGCCGCTCCGATCCGGGAATCAACGGCGGAAAATCCGCATCCGGAACGATTGAATTATTCGATTAAAGCGCAAAAATCAATTTAAAAAATCTCCATTTCCACAACTGAAGCTTCCTTCGCTGACGATCGGTATTTAAATGATGGGCGTTCGTACGATACTCGGTTATCTACTCGAGTAGTACTGTAGTAATCGAATTGAACCTGTTCCAAACAGATTTTACTTGTGGTTCCGAATTCCAAGTAGCAACTATCGCTAATCTAATCCAATCTTGAACTTCTATATCGCCACCATTAATTCATAGCAGCATCAGCGATGGCACACCAAATCACAATCACAAAATCCAGATCAAATCACGAGAATTTACTTACCTACTTACCGTACTTATCAGACCGAACAGCCAAAACTGTATGTAATGTAATAACTCGTAAATTTCTTCAGCGCTTATGTTTATGTTAGCTGAACAGTTTCTTCTCCAGCTCTATTCAGTTAAACTCAAGACCTTGTTTCGTCAGATGCTGAGCCTGTACGCCTGTGACCAACCGGCTGCTCTAAGTTCGATAGTTGTGTGCGGCTGCTTTGTCGAGCTCGTGTCGTACAGCTGTAGCAGTCAGTGCTTTATCCAGACCCCTGGCCTTTGGATGGAGTAAGGGGGTAAATTGACTTGGCTGGAGGGGAAAAGACACAGTTCAATGCAAAAAATTGGTGCTTAAATGGGAAGGGATTGGAGGTTGGGGTTCTGGGGGAATCTCCCCTAACAGGCCTGTATAAAACACTGGTAGGCTGTTAGCAGTCCTTGTTGATTATAATTATCATTGACGCATATTACAGTATTATCATTTTGAATTAAAAATTAACTGTGACTGGTATAGAACTTGGTAAAAATTTTAATCGTGTCACAACCGACATAAAAATGTGCACAGTTGGCCATCCATACTTTAGATAAAAATTTTATGGCCTGCCTGTCTGACTTCCACCTGTAGCTGTTTCAAATTTAGACTAAGCACCAAAGAATAGGCAGTCGCTGCTATACTCTCTTGGAAAACACTATATAAATTCACAAAATTTTACTTATATATCCAGATATATGTTTTGCAACCTTGGTTTTAGTTCTTGTGCAAGTATTCCAAGCATAATAATTTGATGATACGGTTTGGCAGATTTAATACCGCTTCTCCAAGACCCCTTAACTGGGGATCCCGGATGTATCCGTCCATTATACATTGAGTTACAGTTAAATACACGGTTAAGGGGTTAAAAACAACTCCATGCTTGCAGTAAAAAATATTGTTCTAGAAATAGTCTAAACTTTCAATGTTTTGCGAAAAAATGCCATGGCACAAATATAATTCACAAATCACAAAAAGCGACTTTGACACTGTAAGCAGTATTTTGTTCATAATACACAAGTACTATCATAAAAGTAAATCACGTACAAATAATGCTCAAGGGGCTGTCCATTAATTATGTCAGCAAATTAGGGGGGGGAGGGGTTTGAAAAGTTTGACAGTTGTTGACAGATGGGAGGGGGGTCAAGAGAAGTTGACGTCAACAATTTCATTTTCTTTACAAATTATAAAAAATAGGACATTTCATGGAATACTATTTATTACAACGGGAAAAAGCCTGACAAGCAAGAAAAAGGTCATCACCACCACATTATGACACCTGATGAACAAAAAAATAGAAAAGATATCATCACTGCAAAAATAATAACCTTCTAAACTTTTTAGGGAACCTGTCACTGGTCTTAGTGGGGGGGGGTCAAAAGTTTTTGACATCATTATAGGGGGTCACTGAAAATTGACAGTTGTTGACAAGAGGGGAGGGGGTCAAAAATTGCCCAAAAATTGTTGACATAATTAATGGACAGCCCCCAACACCTAAAACCGTGAAAATGGAAATAGGCATCACCGATACTCTCTGATAGCCTACAAATGTGGAAAATTACCGGTAATGGCAATTCTGTTACATGATTGCTTTAAATAAGCCTATATCTGAGCACAAAAATGCTGAAATACATATTACAGTATTTAATTTATACAAATACAAATTATAAAAGCAAGATGAGACTTGCAAACTTGTTCAAAAATAAATCTGATATAAACACAACTTGTTCATGAATTTTCTTTGCATGCAATACATTGTCACCAAAAATTGCCTTAGTCTCTTTCAAATATCAAGTAAACATGATCGCTATGAACTTGACTGCTATATCCCGTGATAAGAGAGGTGGTACTTTGCAATGCGTGGCTATCAATATGGGTGCCCACAGAAATTTTTCCAGGATGGGGTAAAACACAATGGTCACGGTAAAACCACATACATTTTTCCAGGAGGGGTAAAACACATTTTAACACAATGGTCACGGTTAATATTTTAGCAAGGTTTTCAAATTTCACTGTGAAATATTGGTATTTGCATTTTCCAGGGGAGAAAGTGCCCCCTCTTGCCCTAATGTGTGGGCGCCCATGGCTATCAATAACTCTGGGGTTTAGACCCCACAGAACATAACATGGCTGCCTCCTATATTCTATACGGATATCATCAAATCTATTCTACAATCACTAACAAAACTGGTAACAAATAGCCTAAAGCAGAGGGTGGACCCAAGAAAGAAACATTTTTAGCGCAAGAATTGTGGACAAATGGAACAGTTTGGACGAGGTGGGAGTGACAGTTGAAACAGTAAACTGATTCAAAGGTTATCTCTGAAAACTAGGTCATTGAATGTGGAGAGTTACTACAGTGATTTTCACACAGGCTTACTTAGCCTTAGCCTTCTAAGCCATCTTAAATAACAATATTATTAATTTTTATTATTTTAATTAATTGCAATTACTATTATTAGGCATTTTTAAAAATTGGAAGCACGCAACAAGATCAAAATTCTATGATGACAGAATCTGCTGCCCTAAATAACAAATCCTGTAGCTCAATTCCTGTCATTTTTCATAACACTAAATATGCACATAGCAGAGCTACAGGGCACTAATGCATAGCTTCAAATATAAAATCAAATCAAATATCATACCTACCAACGCTCCCGATTTAGGCGAGCGACTCCCGCTTTTACGGCCCGTCTCCCGATCAGTAGCGGCTCCACCGCGGGGGCAGGGGGGCCCGTGCCCCTATTGAGTGCTTGGCCCCCCAGTGGCCCCCCTGTTGGGACCCTATACTTAATGCTACATACATTAAACAACAAATGGTTGGCCCCCATGATTAGAAGTTGCCACCCTGATGGCCCCCCACTTGCCAAATCCTAGAGCCGCCACTGCTCCTGATCTCCCACTAGACTACACTGTTCTCCCGATTTCCCCGCAGGCCAAGAAAATGAATTTTTAAAAATGAAACCAAATGTAATGTTGGAAAGATAGTTCAAATTTAAATACAAATTCAAGCCAAATTTTAATGGCTGCTCAGTGCTACCAAAAGCAAATCTGCCCATCAGTTGAAACCAGACGAGAAGATGCCGAAGAAAGCAAAACACTGCACATATGAAGCATCAACTGGCTCACAATAGTTTAGTATGTGCAATTTCTGTATGTTCGAATGCCTTACAGAGATTCTCCCATTTTTCATTTTCAAAATTTGGTAGGTATGAACAGTGGCAGCTCCACAGGGGGGACCCGGGGGCCCGTGCCCCCCTATTGAGTTCCTGCCCCTCCAGTGGCCCTCCTGCTGGGACCCTATATTTAATACTACTTACATAACAAAAATGGTTGGCCCCCATGATTAGAAGTTGCCATCCCAACGCCCCCCCCCCACTTGCCAAATCCTGGAGCCGCCACTGGGTATGAAATACAATGAAAAATATTGCCTCATGTAAATAATTAATGTTAAGATTCGTAAAGCATGAATCATAGTCTTTGCAAACTTGGATTAAAACAGTTACACAATACTTTGAATATTTTTAGAACACTGTGATTCAAAATATTATATTTGCATCTAATACTTTACGAGTAAAAAATTAAAGGCACTTTAACAATCCTCCACTTTACTAAGTTTACTCTTTACATGTAGTGTAATTGCACTTCAGAAGTTTACATATGTACATCTTGGCAGTAATTCATGACTGTTGTTACGTGTTGTAGAATGTAGATGTTACTGAGAAAGTGGCAAAACCATACTCAGAACACGATGGCCAGGAAGAAACAAATGAGCATCTTCTGCAGAATTTGAGCAATAAGCTTTGACAACTCGAACCTGCTCTCCACTCGATTCTTCAGTTGCAGCATTTTACTCGATCCTTCGTTTTCGACCAATCACCACTGTCTGCCTCCTTCTCTACTTCTACATTGCAAAAAAGTATCAATTGGCAATTGCCAGCAAAATAATTTCAAAACCAACAACACAACTGTCTTAATATCATTTTCACCATCCAAATCAACTGTAAAAGCAACCAATTAACAGTTAAGAGATTTGAAAACCGGAAATTCTGCTATTGCAATAAAAGCACGAGTTTACTTACTTATGAAACTGTTTCCAATCTTCTTTGAACAGTCTCCTGGCTGAATTTCACGCAAAACAGAGATTTCAAACAGGAGAGCGGCAACACGGAAAAAACAATTTTTCACATTCTCACCTAGAACAGTTTTTAAAAAAATACTACATATATTAAAAGTGCCTGATTAATAAACATTGTCATTTATTTATTTTATTTATTTATTTATTTATTTCAAGCCAACTTCTATAGCGCCGTGCACTAGGCTAAGGTCTATGACAAGGGCGCTTATTTTACCTGATGAGTAATATTGAGTACATTCAAAATATTAGTACATATGATTGTAAAGGTAAAGTTAGTCCCGTACTCGAAAGAGAATAGGGTCAGACGCTGATCACCGCGTACTAGGCAAGCAAGTGATGTAGGTGGCTTATGGCATTAATCTACAGTAGTTTGCCATTGCTTTCTCTAGACCCATGTTTACCTTTGCAGCTTAATGCTGCTACCAATTTATCCATATTGAGTTTGTTTATTGAGTTTATTTTTCACAAACACACATGATCAATCATGAATATAAAATTAGCGTATAAAATAACGGAAACATACAAAGTACATATAGGTACAAAATGATAACCTTATAGCTAACTTATACTGAGTGGCAAAGAAATAACATTAAAAAAAGAAAAGACATGTAAAAACATTCTAAACAATGAACAGCCTGGATGGCTGCCGGCATCATGGCTCAATCTTGGGATGGATATCCATCCAAGAATAAGCTGTGCTCGGCCCTGTTTAATAATAAATAAAAATTGTGCACTTATATAGCACCAGTTCTAATACCTAAGGGTATCTATTCTATTCTATTCTACTTGATAATTTATGTAGCGCTATAGCATGGTGAAGGCCAAAGGCAAGAGCGTTTTACAAAAGGCAATCATACGATATACAAAATAAATGCATTTTACGGTTCGATAAGAACGACTCGAAGTTGGTTGTTATGGTCACTGAATCTGGAAGTGCATTTCAAAGGAGAGTATTGCCCCAGGTCACGGATCTTTCTCCAAGCTTCATGGTCTTGGACGGAGGGGGAACGTAGAGGTGAGATCGTTTGCTAGAACGAAGCTGTTTGTGACAGTATCAATTAATGGTACTTCAAAATCCATCCGCAAAAAGACCAGGTCATACCAAAGATCAGTCAGAGGGGTAACTTCAGTGTTATGATGGGAGCTGGTTGCACAATGCCAAGTACCGGTAAGTCAAATTGTTAGAAATTCAATATTTAAATTTCTGTATAGGGCACTTTCTCTCTGTTAGTTTCTTTCTGTGCACTCTTCTGTTACTGCTATCTCCTATGGCACCATGGCTGCCATATAAACTGCTCATCCATTTTACAATGAGTTACAATTTATGATTTAATAAAATAAATAATGTGATTGCAATGCAATACAATTTAGTATTTGTATAGCACCTCTTATATTTTCTATTCAGAGGCACCTCTGGCTTTGGAGTCACATGAGACTTTAGCTTTACTATTTTATTAATTTACTTTTATTTATTATTTATTAACAATTAACAGTATCAATTTCAATATAACAGACAAAATAATTAACTCTGACATGAAACTAGATTTTGTTTTCACCAAAAACATGAAATACAGAATTAACTGCCAAAAACATAAGATGATGGAAGTTAGATGTACATGTACATGTACATGTGGAAACTGGCGTTAAAACAAGTTAAACAACTAACCAGTCTTTGAAGAGACCGGCCAGTATTCAGCACCAAGTTCTAACGCCATTTCAACTGCATGGCTCTCCATGGCGTTATACACACTCTCTGACTGCAGATAAATGCAGAAGGTTCCCAAAAATAAAACAACACAAAACTCTTACCTTCTCTTCAGAGAACCACTTCTTGGCAAACAAAATTTCTTACTTTCACGTAAAATAAATTCAAACAGCTCTCAGCAAAACGATGAAACTTAGGCATAATTTATACTGTTTGGAAGATACAGTAGATTAGTGGATCCTTAGGAGATATAAGAGAACTGAATTTCGACAAAATAATAAAATGATTAAATCCAGTTCTAATTAATTAATTAATTAATTAACAAACCACTAAATCCTTTTTGGAACCGATTAGAAAAATCAGCGGATTCTGAGCTTCAATGTTAGAACAAGCGTCGTCTTTCCACTGTCTTGCCATCTGCAATGACCCCATGTTGCTGAAGTCAAACACTACAATTACCACTAAAAAAAAAAACATGATGATATAGCAAAGTCTTAATAAAATACAAATTCTTTTACACATACATATATGCACAAACGTCAAACATATACCGGTAATATTGAAATTGCAGTTAGAAAAACATAACTAAGGTAAAGGCAAACAATAAGGTAAGGTAAACAGTATAAATTATGCTTAAGTTTCATCGTTATGCTAAGAGTTGTGTAAATTTGTTTTACGTGGAAGTAAGAAATTTTGTTTGCCAAGAAGTGGTTCACTGAAGAGAACGTAAAGTTTCGTGCTGTTTTATTTTTGGGAACCTTCTGCATTTATTTGTAGTCAGAGAGTGTGTATAACGCCATGGAGAGCCATGCAGTTGAAAAGGTGCACATGTAGGCTCATTGCCTGTAGGGTCCGGTGTTGATCCCCAGTTTCTTTACCATCAACAAATCATAAGTGGCTAAGCCATTCAATGGCAGACGGTAGCCAGCCTCTTCTGCTGAACCTATGGTTAGCTTCACAATGTTGCCATTGCTACCAGGGCTATTTCTAGGATTATCAATTTGGGGTCGTGTCGGTAAATTCTGGGGGTCCCCTGCCAAAAAAGTCGGACAAGCAAAAAAGGTCATCGCATAGCTGAAATTGGGGGTGTTGGGGGTGTCGGTCTCAAATTGGGGAGGGGTGTTGGGGGTTGTTAGGGGGTGTAAAAATATCCCTGATTGCTACTCATTTTTATCACTGCCGTTGAATGAAGGCTGAGTAAACCCCAGGGGCCCTGTGGGTATCAAACCATTTCCTTCAGCACCACTGTTGCTACCACTCTTCAACCTGTATAATAAGTACATATCTCACATTACATTCCCTACGAAGATGGAATGGAGAAGCATCATTAGCATAATATAATATCCACATGGCATTTACATAAATTTGCATATTATTTGCATACAATTTGCATAATATTTACATATAATTTACATAGCATTCACAGATTACTTACCATCAGCTGCTCGATAATAAGAGGCAGCAATAGATTTGAATCGCTCCTGTCCAGCTGTATCCCAACTGGTTCAACAAACAAACAAGATATTCTTCAAATAAGAAAACAGTATCCACTTATATCTGTTTGCTTAGAACTTTTAAATGCATAAATTTTCCGGCATCTTGGGAAATAATAAATGCAACAGCCTTTTCTTCTTCAAGTGTTCTGTCCAAAGACAGATTCCATACTCCAGTGTCACCACTCCTCTCTATCTCGAGCCTTTATCTTTGGGGTTGAATACTTGTTTTTGTTGTGGTGTGACGAATGTCCACTCCAGCATCAATGTCCTTGGTCACCCTTTCTGAGCTTTCCCATTCATCTTTCCTTCTTGTACTTCTTGTACTTGTACTTCTCTTAGTAGGCATGATTTTTCTCTCAGAACATGCCCTATCCAATTTAAGCAACAGAATAATGTAGTATAATATATAATATATATAATTAACAAAGCATTTGTATAGCACGTCTTTTGACACTCAGAATCAGTCTCACTCATAGGTGCAAACTTCTATTAGGCCACTAGGCTCAATCCCCCACTTTCTGAGAGGCTAAGTGAGGGAAGGGGAAGGGGAAGGTGTACGATTCTCTCCCCCCACTTTTTTATTCAAGTTTACGTTGATGCTTCCAATATGACTACTTTGAATGAGAAATTAGTTGCATTAACATCTGCAGCATATCATTAATTTCTTCAGTGTCAATGTAAGCTCTTTTGAACAAATACGTTGTTTAGTAAAATCCACAGACAATCTTGTGGTCCACAGTCCAGAGAACATCATAAAAAAACACCAAAATTATGCAGAGAGGAATTGCTTGCAAACACTAACTTTATTTGTCTCCAAATCCATTGCGACAACATGAAATTGATTTTGCATAACACTAAGATAGCATATAAGTTTCCTTGCTTATTTACTAGTTGACACCTAGCCACAACTGAAGGTGAATACAAAGAAAAAATCGATAAATAATAATAAATAAATAATATATATATATAACATATAAATAATATATAAATAAAATATAAATAATAAATAATGAATAAGATGGAGGAGACAGCAAATTGATACAATACACTACAAACTTTGTAGTCTCTTTGTAGAAGAATGCTAATAAAGGATCAATTCTATAAGAAAATGTTTTAGAAAGAAAATTGACATGATAGAGATAAGAATTAGATAAATAGATGATAGACATCTTTAGATATAAGAATAAAACTTTGAATTTACATCTGAATGGTGAATGGAACAGAAAGAACGCTGAATTTTTCCACTTCAAAGTCAACTCCTACTGTTGCCTTGTAATCGCGATCAAATGAATCTTTGCAAAACCTGCACTCATCCAAAACAACATTTACTGGGTTTAATCTTTGGCCAAACATAACTCAAAAGGTAAAATAAACTGGTTTTACTTAAACAGAGGGAGGGCTCTATAACATGTAGAACCTAAACATAACCAGTTAACTTAATTAATTACTGGGTATATTTGCAAATTTATAAAATATTGTGATATAATTGTAAAGTAGCATTACAATTTGTCAACTGCAAAGAAAACTTACAAGTAGTTTCATAGCATGTAACCCAACATTCAATAAACAGTCAAATGAATTTACAAATATTGTTTTATTTATTTATTTCAAGACAACTTCTATAGCGCCTTGCACTAGGCTAGGGCCTATGACAAGGGTGCTGGAAATTGTTGGACTGGCTTACGAGACATGGCTCAAGATCGTGATTTTATCCAAAAGAGACAATTGACTTATGCCAAGTGCATCTCTGAAATGGCGCTATAGAAGTTTGAAAGCTTCCGATAGCACCATAGTTTGATAGAAATTATTTCATTTTTTTAATTTGAAATTTTAATTTTCTTAAATAATAATAATATCAATAATAATAAACGGGTTTAGAGTGGTTCAGTAGAATCTGCCCTGTGTGAGAACCACTATATGGGCAAAACATTACAAGGTAAAGTTAGGTTCTGTACTCGAGTCAGAGCATTGGCTTCCGGTGCTTATCTCCTGTCTAGGCAATCAGCGATGTAAGTGGTATAAACCATTAATCTGGGGTAGGCTGCCATTACTTTCCCCAGACCCACGTTTTACCAGCACAGCTTTAACACTGCTCCATTTTACTACCACCCGAGTAAGACTGAGTCAACCACAGGGATCCTGCAGGTATCGAACCCACAACCTTCTTATAGCATAATATATATATGTAATGTAATGTAACAAAATATTTGTATAGCGCCTCTTCTGAAAGATCACTCAGAAGCGCTTCCACAGCAAATTACTGTATATTGACAAAGAGATAAGTTTTAAGTCGTTTCAAAAAGAGGGCCATAGAATTAGGAGTTGCTAATAGCCACGCATATTGGCGTCAAGAGCATTCCAAAGGATAGGGCCAACTGATTCAAAACCTCGCTTCAGGAACATGGAGGTTCGTGCTTGGGGCACACTGAGAAGACCATTGGTTGTGGACCGAAGACATGGCCGACCAGGGATAGAGCTAAGGGGATGGAGTAGCTCTGAAAGGTAAGATGGAGTGGCACCATAAAGAGAGAGTGCAACCGCTCTCAACATACGAAACTCAACTCGAGCAGGATAAGGCAGCCAGTGTAAAATAGATGTCATATAATCACTAATGTGATCACGTCTTGTGACACCAGCAATCACCCTGGCTGCTGAACGAAGAACCATCTGGAGTTTATCAAGTCGCACCGATGGAAGACCAGCAAAAAGTGAACCACAGTAGTCAAGCCTTGAGCAAATAAATGCATGAATCAAAGTAGAAGCAGATGGCATGTCTAGTGTACGTCAATCACTCTAAGCTGGCGAAGATGATAGAAGCAATTGCGACAAAGTGAGTTAATATGATCCATAAAGGTTAACTCAGAGTCAAGAATTATACCAAGATCACGGACAGAGGAGGAGAAAGAGAGGCCGGGGAAGGCAGACTGCACAGACAAATGATCAATTTTTAAGAGCTGACCTCGAGTACCAAACCAGATGAGCTGAGTTTTAGCTGGATTAAGTAAAAGACGATTTGAGTGCATCCATGAATGAAGTAAGTCAGAGGCTTCAACAAATTCATCTGCAGCGCATTAGTGGGGCTGGAATGTGAATAGGCCTGAATATCATCAGCGTATATGTGTTTTAAAATTATATGGTGCAAACAAGCGTGCAACATCAGCAGTATAAAGTATATACAGAAGCGGCCCAAGGACTGAACCCTGAGGGACTCCACAAGTGACTGGTACTTCATGATATATATATATATATATATGTGTGTGTATATATATATATATGTATATATATATAGCTCTGTTATATATATATATGTATATATAATTTTATATATATATATATATATAACAGCGTTGTTAGCAGTAGAAAAACATCGTATCTAAATAAAATAAAATATTCTTAAAATAAAATAAGAGGGCACTATTGAAACCTACCTTTGTACAAGACATGATTTCCCAACTGCCACTTCTCCAACCAAAACAGCTTTAACTATCTTAAGACTACAATACAAAAAAGGTTTTCCACCAAAAATCCCAAAAGAAAAGAGAAAGCCAATTGAATGTGAATACTATAAAATAATTGTTAATAAATTTATCATCAACATCATCACACCATCACTACCATCATCATCATCATCATCATCATCATCATCATCATCATCGTCGTCGTCGTCGTCGTCGTCATCATCATCATCATCATCATCACATTATCATGCAAACCTTTCAAATATTACTAAATCTGATGAAAGACAATTTCCTATTTGAAAAGTCACAGAAAGTTTCATTTCATGCATATTTAGATTTATTTACCTATTTGTTTATAATAAAAATAAAATCAGCACCATACCCTAGGGAACGTGTAACAGCATCTTGGACAGTTGGACTGAAGTTGAGCCTTTTGTATGAAGTGGCATTTTGATCGAATGGCTTAATAAAAAAATATATACAAAAGGTTAAGAATGTTAATGCAGTTCTCGCCTATAACTACAGAATTTCCACTTGAAGTCTTAAACAAAAACAAGGGACTGTAGACAATTCAACAATTTCAGAGCATCCATACTGCACTGTAATCAGTAAGATTCATCCATTTTAGAGCAGCTGAACTCAGCTGTAGAAAACAATAAATAAAGCTGTGATGTATAAACAAGTAAACATCAAGAAGGGTCTACAACTTTATATCAATTACACCTTCAAAGAATAAAACTGTCAGTAAAAGGTAGAAAACAGTAGCCTTGTTTGTTGATATGCATGAATTATCTTATAATATAAAAGCCATCAAAGTCAACCATAGGAAAACTTTAAAACAATAAATACAAAATTTCAATAAATGCAGTGGCATACTAGTCTGCAAAATGGGGCCCTGTAAACTGCTCATCTCAGGGGTCTTGGAAACTGTTGACCTCAGGGGCCCATTCAGCATTCTTGCACCGCAAGTCGATCAACTAGTTAAGCTGTGGTTTGGTTTTGATGCCTTTCACTGGAAAAACTGGTCTAAGCTAATTAATTATTAACCCTAACATTGCAGGAATCAACGTGCTGACGACCTTTTTTTTTTTTTTTTTTTTTTGCTTCAGCCCGATTCTTTGAAACTTTGGGGCTACATGACAAAGATGCCCCTACCCCCAAAACATCACATTAAGACACTGAAGTCGAAACTGTTAACTGTGGTTTGGTTTTGATACCTTTCACTGGAAAAACTTTGCTCACTTAAATTAATCCATTGCAAAATCGTCTCATGCCATGCTGCCTGATTCTTCAGATGAGTGCTGAGTTTAAATATTTACTACATTACATTACATCAAGACAAGTTACTAAAACTGTTCAAACATATCAATTGTTAAATGGTAATGCATTTGTTACCCTAAAGGGACCCTTTAAAAATCCCTATGCCATTACATATACAGTATTCCCTTTCATAGCTGTGCTGATTAACTGGCTACACAACATAGAATACCTTTGGAAAATCAACAATAATTCGATCCTTAGCAATTCTCTGCCTTTGAATATCACCACAAGATCGATGTGACATTTTAAGTTCAGTTGCTAAATCTACAAAAATTTAACACTTCGAATATCACTGCCTTTCATTTTCTCATAAACAGCAAACATTCTAGGAGCAAAAAGAGAAATCAACTATGCAAAAATAAGTAAAAGCACAGAATGTGCTGTTTAATTACACTTAAAATCCCTTTCAGCACAATAAAAAAATGTTAGAAAAGTCAAATCAAATAAATGGCAAATTTTGAAGACAAAGAAACATTTATGGTGTCAGAGTCAAACTATCAAACTAAATTTTATTTCTTCTCTGCATTTTCTGAATATGATTATTGTTATTCTGAAGAGTCCTACTTCTGACATTTTGTAGTTATATTATATATATTAACTATAATTCAGTAGTAGAAGTCCTACTTCTGACATTTTGTAGTAAGGAACATAATAAACTATGAATTCAGTAGTAGTAGTACTACTACTACTACTAGTAGTAGTAGTAGTAGCAGTACTAGCACTAGTAGTGGTGGTGGTGGTAGTAGTAGTAGTAGTGGCAGCAGCAGCAGGTGGTGGTAGTGGTGCTAGTGGTAGTGGTAGTAGCAGTAGCAGTAGTGGTGGTGGTAGTAGTAGCAGCAGCAGCAGCAGCAGCAGTGGTGGTAGCAGTGGTGGTAGCAGTAGTGGTAGTAGCAGCAGTAGCAGCAGCAGCAGTAGTAGTAGCAGTAGTAGCATCAGCAGCAGCAGTAGTAGTAGCACTGACATTAGTGGTGGTGATAGGCTTAATATTATAGTAGCAGTAGTAGTTGTTGTTATACAATAATATTAAAAGTACTTGTAATAGTAGTAGTAACTGTCTTTGTTATTACTAGTGTTGCTGCTGTCGATGTTGTTGTTGTTGCTGTTGTTGTTTCAATAATAGTAACAGTAGCTGTAGTAGTAACTGTTTTGCAGTTACTGCTGTTATCAATGTTGTTGTAGTTGTTTTTGTTGTTGTTTTCATTGTAGTTGTTGTCGTTGTTGTTGTAGTATGCTAAAATTCAGAGGAGTGATGAAACAAATTAAAACTATATTTTCTTCAGTCTCCATCTTTAATGCGTCAAATCATTCCGGGATAGTCATAGGCCTATATTCCATCTCAATTATATTCTAGAGCATTCGAAATGCCACAAAATGGTGAGCCTATGGAAGGACTATTGTTACAGCAAGCTATAGATAATGAAAAATTCAGAGGAGTTTGAAACGAATTAAAACCACATTTTCTTGTGTCCCCATCTTTAATGCGTCAAATCATTCCAGGATTGTCAATATATTCCATCTCAATTTTATTCTAGAGCGTTTGAAATGCCACAAAATGGTAAGCCTATGGAAGGACTATTGTTACAGCAAGCTACAGATATGCAAAAATTCAGAGTAGTTTGAAACGAATTAAAACCACATTTTCTTGTGTTCCCATCTTTAATGTGTCAAATTATTCCGGGATTGTCAATATATTCCATCTCAATTTTATTCTAGAACGTTCGAAATGCCACAAAATGGTGAGCCTATGGAAGGACTATTGTTAAAGCTGGCTATATGCAAACATTCAGAGGAGTGATGAAACGAATTAAAACTACATTTTCTTTTGCTTACATCTTCATTGTGTCAAATCGTTCTAGAATTGTCAATATATTCTGTCGCAATTTTATTCTAGGGAGTTTGAAATGCCACAAAAAGAGCGAGCCATTTCAAACAACATAATACACAGTCTTTTTAAAAATCTATTCTTCGTCAAATGGTCAAAATATATACGTGTACTTATATTCAATATATGCAGCCATATACTCACCTAGCATACTTGCGTTAGGCCTAGTTAGCAAAACCCTCGGTAAATTTGAGAGTAGCTTTGGCTGAAGATTTAAGACCAGACATTGCTAAACTAGTGAAAAATAAGCAATGTCACGTCTCATCAGCTTCCCCATCTACATCGGCCATCATCTAACTTTATGTTTCCAAGTTGATCTTCAGTTCTTCGCCATTAACAGAGTTTGAAATGTAACTGCTTCTGTTAGGCATGACTAGAATACGGTTTGTCATATAATTATAGTTAACAATAGGTTGTAATCAAATCAATGTAAACAATGTAATGCGTATATGGCCATTTAATGTTTTCGTCATTTTACTTCAGATTTTTAAATAGCTCAGATTTTGGAATATAATATTGACAAGCATTTATTCATTTGGCCCGGGAGGACATAGAAGACATGTCTTTGGCCCGCCGCCCAAAACGTCTTGACACCCCTGGTCTGATGACACCCGTTAAATGCGAATAAAGATAAAAACCGCTCCAAGATTTACTTATTATACGACGATTTATCTATCCATGCGTATATACACGCAAGTATTTGTCAAGACATAAGAAGAATTATTAAATAGATTATCGGAATTTCTTACTTTGAATGATGGTTGCTATAAACAATCAATGGTAACCGACTTCCGCCAAAATCTTATTTAGCGCTATTTTAGTGTCGATCCAAATTTTCATACAATGCGCTATCTATATGGAATTCCTACATAGTGCCTCCTGATTGAATGCCTGGCCTTCCTAGCGGCTCTCATTTTGGACCCCTATACTTACTACTGCATATGATATATAACAACAAATAGTTCAAATAGTTGGCTCCCGTGCTTGGCAGTTAGGGGCTGTCCATTAATTACGTCAACAATTTAGGGGGAGGGGGTTTGAAAAGTTTGACAGTTGTTGACAGGGGAGGGAGGGTCAAGAGAAGTTGACATCAACAATTTCACTTTTTACAAATAATCTATGTGTGTGTGTGTTAACATCATTCGCAATGCGTTACGTTGATGCTAAAGTTTTATTTTACCTCTAATAGGCCTAAAAGGGGTCGTCCATAAATTACGTCGCGCGGTTAGGAGGGTCCGGCCATTTGTGACGAAGTGTGACGACGGGGGTCCGTAAATGTGACGTCACGTAAAAAATAGGTCATGACCTTTAAAATTTAGGTCATGACCTTCAACCTTTTTTGCTTGTCAGGGATTTTGGAGAGAAAAGACACAATTATGGCCTTTTATTGCTTGTCAGGGTTTTTCGAGAGGAAAAAATACCAGGATGGCTTTTTTTGCTTGTCAAGACTTTTCGGAAGACGAAAATGGGAGGTTCGGCCCGTTATGACGTCATATTTTATGGGGTCCGACGTTTTGTGACGTCGCGTTACGTAAGGAGGGTCAAAAAAGTGTCAAATTCGCGTGACGTAATTTATGGACGACCCAAAGTTCGAAATGCTGTCAAATTTGTAATTTAAATTTATTTGCTCATATAATAATAATAATAATAATAATAATAATAATAATAATAATAAGAAGAAGAAGAAGAAGAAGAAGAAGAAGAAGAAGAAGAAGAAGAAGAAGATGATGATGAAGAAGATGAAGAAGACGAAGAAGGAGGAGGAGGAGGAGGAGGAGGAGGAGGAGAAGAAGAAGAAGAAGAAGGAGGAGGAGAAGAACAAGAACAAGAACAAGAACAAGAACAAGAACAAGAACAAGAAGAACGAGAAGAACAAGAACAAGAAGAACAAGAACAAGAAGAACAAGAAGAACAAGACTATATCTGGCCTACTGTATAAATTACATATGTCATATCAGATCTGCGAAGTGTTGTTTCTGGCTACGGGGGGAGTGTAGTGTGTACGTGTCTTGGGGTACGCAAGAAAATCACTTTTCGTTTGTGGTACGATTTGAAAAAAGGTTGCGAACTGCCGCCGTTCTCCACTGTAGTCTCTGCCTACATGACGTCATCGTGACCGGAAAAGAACGGCATCTGGTATTCGGAGTGACGCACTCCCATGTAAAAGCCGCGCCTCTCGCCTCCAACATCTCCGCTGCTCTTCACCTCGTACGCGCCCGGGTCCCGGGTTATCCCTCGCCGTGTTGTACTCCTTGACCGGATACCGGCTCTTGATCGAACAGCCTCTGACCGAGGCGCGGACGTCGCGCGGCGTGCCGTACTCCGCGGGTCCGGGAACCGCGGCCTTGAAGGCCGCGTAGTAGGTGCTGCCGACCGCCGGCCGGCTCCGGATGCTGTAGGACGGCGACGACTTCTCGGCCGTCGACCAGGATCCGATCCCGGTCGGGACGTTGTAGGCGTTCGGCGGCGGAACGTCGTCGGTCGGCGACCTTGCTCTCCGTCCCATGGTTATTCCGGGCAGGGTGCGGTTAACGGCGGCGTCCGATTCGTAGGCTCCGGGACCAGGCAAAATCTCGGGCCCTATACAAGTAAGGGGCTGTCCATTAATTACGTCAACAAATTTTTGGCAATTTCTGACCCTCTCCTCCCTTGTCGATAGCTGTCAACTTTGAACTTTCAGTGACCCCCTATAATTATGTCAAAAACTGTTGACCCTCCACTAAGATCAGTGACAGGTACCCCTAAAAAGTTAAGAAGGTTCTGTCTGTCTGTCTGCCTGTCTGTCTGTCTGTCTGTCTGTCTGTCTATCTGCCTGTCTGTCTGTCTGTCTGTCTGTCTGTCTGTCTGTCTGTCTGTCTGTCTGTCTGTCTGTCTGTCTGTCTGTCTGTCTGTCTGTCTGTCTGTCTGTCTGTCTGTCCTGTCTGTCTGTCTGTCTGTCTGTCTGTCTGTCTGTCTGTCTGTCTGTCTGTCTGTCTGTCTGTCTGTCTGTCTGTCTGTCTGTCTGTCTGTCTGTCTGTCTGTCTGTCTGTCTGTCTGTCTGTCTGTCTGTCTGTCTGTCTGTCTGTCTGTCTGTCTGTCTGTCTGTCTGTCTGTCTGTCTGTCTGTCTGTCTGTCTGTCTGTCTGTCTGTCTGTCTGTCTGTCTGTCTGTCTGTCTGTCTGTCTGTCTGTCTGTACCTTTGACACGCGGGCGACCGGTGAAGCGGAATTTCGGTGGTTGTTGGATTCCTTGATGTGTGAGATTCGCGTCGTATTTGTACGAAGGCCCCGGATGGTCCGTAGAAATCCCTGTTCGTAATTATAGGTACAAACGCACCGTAATAATAATTATTTTTATTGCCGTAAAATGCTGAGAAAAATATTAATTTTACTTAATAAACTGTACTACAGTCGAGTCGGTAAAACTCATTAGGCCTAATTGTTCATTATTGGTGTGTTTTTGTTCGAGTTAGAAACGCTGGGAGCTTGGACAGTAGGACACGACGATGCACTTTTTCCCGTCAACAAAAATTAACTCGAAACTTTTGATTGGACCTGATCTCATTCGTGTATCAGAACAGATTTCGGGAACGCCATGCAGAGAATTTGAGTAGGCAGTGGCGGATGGTACATTTGTACCGGGCCCCAGTGGCGTCGTTTGGAGGGGCGATTTTGAGGGGCGGGGCGTGGCCCCAAGGACAGGGAGAAATGATGTATAATGCATTAAATAAGTAAATGTGAAATGTGCAAAAATCGCCAAAAATTGCCGAAAATTTGCCAAAATATGGCAAAAAAAATTATCTCGCCCCTCCAAAAAAAAAGTGTGAAATGACGCTACTGCCGGGTCCTCCGGGAAAATAAAAATTTAGTGGCCCTCCGCCCACCTTTTCTATTAGCAATATATGATTTATCTGTTTAAACAACTTTATTTTTCGAAAGGCAAACATCTGTCACGCAACGTGTCCTGAAAAAAGGAAGAAGGTTATCACCAATATTACTCATACACCTCATCTGCTCTTCCGAAAGTTTCCCCAAAAAAATCTTTAAAACTTGGCAAGCAAATTAAAGGTCATCTCGCCACTTTTCACACTTCATCTGTAACTTTTTAGAATAAAGTGTACCTGGGGTCTAAAAATGTAAATCCGATGCTGCAGTGAGCATTGGCGGCTCCAGGATTTGGCAAGTGGGGGGGGCCGTTGGGGTGGCGACTTCTAATCATGGGAAGGGGCAACCATTTGTTGTTAGGTATGTAGTGTTAAGTATAGGGTCCCAACAGGGGAGCCACTGGGGGCCAGGCACTCAATAGGGGGCACGGGCCATCCCGGGACCCCCTGTGGAGCCGCCACTGGCTGTGAGTAGACGTTGCATAGAGGCATCCGTCCTATTGCCCTTTCTACCTCACTTTTTTACATTATCGTCTAAAACTCTAAATTTTTCATGATGTCGTTGTTGAAGGCGGCGGCGGCGACGACGACGACGACGACGATGATGATGATGATGATGATGATGATGATGATGATGATGATGATGACTGATGATAATAAATGATGGAGTAAATTTGTAGCTGTATGGATACCTATGCTGGGTGCTGGCGCCTGCTGCTTTGTTATGAATGATGATTGGTTCCCATCCTTTCATGATAGGCGGGTCCGGGTCCTGAAAAATAATGACATTTTAATTATGCAGTAAATTTGTAGCATCATACATTTGTATGGACTGCCTATGCTGTGTGCTGGCGCCTGCTGCTTTGTTATACAATGGTCGTTGGTTCCCAGAAGCCCTTTCAACTGATATGCGGGTCCGGGTCCTGAAAAATAATTAATACCATTGATTAATTATACCAACCATCACGGTAAGTATTCACATCTGAATAACAATATATGTCAGTGTGCTTGAAAGGCAATTTATTAGTCTCAACTGTCTCGCACAAAAGTTGGCAAATGTCAGAAAATGCAAATTATCATTGGGCTCTAATTTCCTGCTTATATAAATAATGCCCGATCGGGACGAATTGTAATTATTCTACAACATGGTCAAACAATAAGCTCAGAATCCTCAGTTCCTTTAATTCCTTCACTTTCTCCTCAAGCCTTTAGGTCTAAACTCAAAACCTTCCTATTCCAAAAGTCATTTCCTCCGTAGTTAGCCTATATAACAGCCTGCCCCGCCGCCTCGTCGATACACTGACCTTTGCCCGGCTGACAACCCACCTTGTCCATGGCTTTCATAGGCCAGTAATGCCTCCTATATCAATAGGAGATGCAATGAAATTTAAACATTAATTATTTATAAGAATTTAAGCAGTTACTGCTGTACTACTTTCCAAATGAGTGGGGATGCTATACAAATTTACGAGATTTTTTAAAGAGTTTCCACTTAAAACTTAATCATTCTGAATTCTCAGGTTTTTCTAATAAGATTTTTCTCAATGAAAATTCGAAAATATCTCAAGGATATGATATCGGCGTTCATTTTCTTCCCAATATATAACAAATGGAAGAAACTGCAAAACTACAAATGCTGTTAACGTATTCCCCCTTGGGCTTTTGCAATGCTTAAGAGGCAGTCGTCATGGCCGAGTGGTTAAGGCGATGGACTAGAAATCCATTGGGCTCTGCATCTTCCATCAGGTTCAAAATTTTTGGGCAAAAGTCGACTGCGGTATGCTTTTTCTTACTTGTCAACCCATTTTCAGTAAAGTCTTGCAAACAGCGGACATTTGTTTTGAGACTGAGCCTCTCTTTTCCAGACATCAACGTTTTTCATCCCGCACCAAAAGTCCTGGGGCTAAAAACAGTGGTGATGTAAGATGGCAGAAATAAGTAAGTAGATTCCTAGGTGCATTTTAACAAAAGTGCCTCAGCTAGTACTGTAGCTTGAAAACATTATGTTTTAAGGCTGACGGGAGGTTCGAGGATTCAGTTTCGTTGAGAGGGCATTCCATGTTCTTGGCAGTGGCGGCTCTAGGATTTGGCAAGTGGGGGGGGCGTTGGGGTGGCAACTTCTAATCATGTGGGGCAACCATTTGTCGTTTGATGTATGTAGCATTAAGTATAGGGTCCCAACTGGGGGAGCCACTGGCGGGGCCAGGCACTCAATAGGGGCACGGGCCCCCCCCCCTGCCGCCCCCCCGGTGGAGCCGCCACTGGTTCTTGGACCATAATTCAAAAAGGAACGTTCTCCCATCTTGTTATATGATCTCTGTACATGTAGTTTTTTAAGTGTTGGGGTAATGTGGTGCGATTTGGTTAGTCCTGTGTTTAGAAATGTTCGGTAGCCATGGTATTTCTCTGTCGTTTTCTGCTTTAAATATTTGCGATGGAAATCAATGAGGATCTTCGCCTATAAAGTATCAACGACGCCGTTGTCTAAAACACAAAAGACGCTGACAATGTCAAGTTTCGTTCGTTCTGCCTAACAATGAGACGTTATATCGACAAGCGCTATACACGGTGGGTTTATACGGTCAAAGCACTTTGTCCCTGCATGTCCTATAGCCTATAGATCGCTCGCTGGACTGGACTGCGTGCGATGTTTGCCAAGGTCTACGTGCCCAGAAAAAAAGTGATGTTTGATGGTATTGATGGCGATAGTCTTGTCAGTTCTAAGCTCCATTCATTGTTCTTGTTTCGTGGTGTTTCGCCGTGGTGTCCGATAACCATTTCATGCTGCAGTGGGGGTGCGGGGGGAGGGGAAATATAGCCATTTGCGGAGTTACGGCGAAGCGCATTGTCTTATTCCATGTCCTGATTTATTAGCGAATGCCGTCATTACCATTCCAGACAGCTATCAAATATTCAAGGGGATGCGATGGGGTAGAGGCAGGATATGGGCGCCAGGTCACAGCAGTGTTTATTCTAGCAACCTTGACATTTGGGGGAGAGTTTGAAATGTTTGGGGAGAGAAGGTTTGTCTGCCCAAAAACCTTGACCAGCAAAAAAGGTCATCACATCCTTCCTTATCTTTCTTCCCCTTCTTCTCCACATGCTCTAGCGCTCTTCTTAATATGGCCATATCCTTATATTCTTATGTTTTCCCCTCTCCTAAATAATAAAAACCCTTTCATCACACTTTGGGGGGGAAATTTCCATCTCCCAATGCAACATATAGAAATTTGGGGAGATTTTCAAACTTTGGGGGAAATCCCCAAAAAGGGCCTAGAATAAACTCTGCAGGTCACGCAACCAGAGCCGTAGCTAGGTGGGGGCAAGGGGCAAGCCACCCCGGGCGCCGACCTGTGGGGCGCATTTTGGATGAGAAAAAAATATAATATAAAATAGCTGTGACTTTAGACTTTGTGACGACTAAAAAAGGTCATCAGCCCGAAAATGGATAAGTAAACTCTGTCACGACTAAAAAGATCACCTAAATTTAGGGGCGCAAAATATTAATCTTGCCCCCCCGGGCGCCGGAAACCCTAGCGACGGCTCTGCACGCAACCGGAAGATAGCGGGGTCGAATTTGACCCCAGCCACTGCGTAGCGACCTTGGGGAAATTGCTCATCTTTGACTCGCTCCGCATTAACGATTGTTCACTTTGTGAATAACATAACGTGCGTTAACAATCATGCAACAACAAAAACAATAATAATAATAATAATAATAATAATAATAATAATAATAATAATAATAATAATAATAATAATAATAATAATAATAAATATAATAACAATAATAATAGTGGTGGTGGTAGTAGTAGTAGTAGTAGTAGTAGTAATAGTAGTGGTGGTGGTAGTGGTAGTAGCAGTGGTGGTGGTGGTGGTGGTGGTGGTGGTGGTGGTGGTGGACAGCAGCAGTAGTGGTGGTGGTGGTGGCAGTGGTAGTGGTGGTGGTAGTGGTGGTGGTGGTGGTAGCAGCAGCAGTAGCAGCAGTGGTGGTAGCAGCAGTGTAGCAGTGGTGGCAGTAGCAGCAGTAGCAGCAGCAGCAGCAGCAGTAGCAGTAGCAGTAGCAGCAGTAGCAGTAGTAGTAGTAGTAGTAGTAGTAGTAGTAGTAGTAGTAGTAGTAGTAGTAGTAGTAGTAGTAGTAGTGGTAATGGTAATGGTTCTGGACAACTTCCATAGCGCCGTAGCATGGCGAAGGCCAAAGTCAAAGGCGCCGTCAACAACGCTGACAAATCAACATGGAACGGAAGACGTTGGTCTTGAGGCAGAGCCGTAGCTAGGGGTTTCGGCGCCCGGGGCAAGATTGATATTTTGCCAAACTGTGCTAAACAACAACAAAGTTATCCTAGGCTATTACTTATGTACATAGGCTATTCGTATAAAGACAAATAACGAAATTTGTACATAAACTGGTTCTATAAAAGTCTCACCTCTGTACATACAGTAGAGTCTATAATGTGGCCTTTCCAAAGGTTCGTGTCTCATGTAGCCAGCCCTGTTACTCATCTCTCCTTCGACTTCCAACTTTGTGGGAAAGCACGATCGAAAATTTGCCTTAATTTTGATTTTTATACAGTAAAATTCTTAAAATCACGACGGGACGCTGATGAACCTGAATACCGATGTGGCTGAAATTTCGGTTCACCTCAATGTTTTTGGCCCCAGTGAAGGAACCTGTCACGGATTCTTCCTTTTCTGCTGGTCCTGCTGGTGGTGGTGGTGGTGGTGGTGGTGGTGGTGGTGGTGGTGGTGGTGATGGGGGCGGTGGTGGCAACTCCTGTGAATGGAGCCTTCATGCATGGTGTTAGTGTCTGCATCACAGTCCTGTTACCGTACTGAGAAACTATGCACAGGGCCGGCCTAGGGGGGCTGGCAATACGGGCAAGCGCCCCGGGGCCGCCCACTAAAGAGGGGCATGATTTGACCATGCAATCTGCTGTCATAGCAACTTCCTTTGTATTGCGCCACGATGATTATAAAGAAGATTGCACTCAATCGATCTGTCTGTCTGTCTGTCTGTCTGTCTGTCTGTCTGTCTGTCTGTCTGTCTGTCTGTCTGTCTGTCTGTCTGTCTGTCTGTCTGTCTGTCTGTCTGTCTGTCTGTCTGTCTGTCTGTCTGTCTGTCTGTCTGTCTGTCTGTCTGTCTGTCTGTCTGTCTGTCTGTCTGTCTGTCTGTCTGTCTGTCTGTCTGTCTGTCTGTCTGTCTGTCTGTTCCCACGAAGTTCCGTGCAGTTTATGCTAACAGTCTCGATAGTGTTCTGCTCTGTAAAGGCTTTGAGGGAAAATGAAACTGTCTGGAGATAAAATGACGCTCAAATTAGTGTCATTTTAAACATAGAAATTGTCGTACAGATCCTGCGACAGAGGCGTAGCGACGGGGGGTGGTATATCGGTATATATACCCCCAAAATCAGTCTACCTTAAAGTTTTTTATGTGATTTATATGTGGTTATATATAGTTTATATGGTTTATAGTTAATTTATACTTTAATTTTATACCCTAATCAAATTCATGAGGTCCAAAGACTGTCTTGCTCAATACTAAATCTCACAAGTTAAAGCGGGTTTAGACAGGAAAGTGGTCTATTCACAGAAGGCGCGACCTCCCTCCCAAACCACCCCAAGATTTTTTGGTTAATTTCCCTTCATGACGACAACCTGAAAAGCTATAAGGCAAATTGCAAACATTTATTTTCTTGTAACTCAAAAAAATTTGTATGACTCGCGGACGTTGCAAAATGTGAATTTTAAATAAGCTGTAATTAACACATAGGCTTGTTGCTTTATCAATCAAGTATTTAATCAGAAATTGCAAATCTTAGTCATCAAATTTAAATTCAAAAAATTAGCACTCTTTTGAATTTTCAGTGTGTTTTGTGTTGGTGAATATCTTGAGAAAGTAATCCCTTTAATCATACCTGAAACCGCATTGGTCCCCTTCAGTTTTAAAACTGTGGGTCTCGATAAAAGGGGTTGCAGAGATTCTGCAGTGTTTAATCTAGACTCCTGAACTCCGGGGGGGGGGGCTGACAAAGCCGAAGGGAAACTGACAAAGCCGGGGAAATTCTGCTGGGGAGCTACTGTTAGTCCATGTAATATGCCAAAATTTCCGGGGGAATTTGAAATTTCCGGAGGGGATAAAGGGCAACCCCCTCACCCCGGAAACGGCCTAGATTAAACCCTGGGCTTCTGACTTCGATGCTCTTTTAAAGCCTATTTAATTCTGCAAAACTTTGAATATGCATGCATGAGCTTACAACCAGCTGACAAATCTGCAATATCCGACCATTTTTGTTTCCTTCTTTCCTTGAAAGTGATGTTAATCTTATTTTGTATTGTTATATACGAATTATAACAGTAGTGTATTGTTCTTTACTTTTCGCAATTCCGTTACATGTGTTACATTTATAATCACCTTGATTAATATGATCTTATAAATTTTATTGTGCTCTATAACAGCTTGTTTGTATATCTTGTTTAGATTGTACATTACAACCCGATTATTATGTCCTGCCCTGATCTATCCCACTTTTTCAATTACTACCTAATATTATTTATAATTATTTAAATTTTCTACTGATAAATGTGTTATAATATTAATAATTATTATAAAAAAAAAAATCCATTTCAATTTTCTACTAATAAATTATGAATAAAGTTAACCCCCTCCCCACAAAGACCTGATGAAACTTTAGAGATAGTTTGCATATATGACATTTAATTCTGAGATGAATTTTCATCAGTAAATCTTTTACAGTTATACAATTTTGAACACTTTAATTTCATCAATAATTAATAAATGTTCAATTGCGTCGAAACTTGAATTTGATAGTCATGATGTTTGGATGCTGGTATCTCTGAAATGACCAGATAGGTCTATATTTCTTTAAAACTTTGCTGTGACTGAGCTAATATAACCTCAGTATATGCCAGTGGCGGCTCCAGAATTTTGCAAGTGGGGGGGCAGTTGGTGTGGCAACTTCTAATCATGGGGGGACAACCATTTGTTGTTAGGTATGTAGTATTAAGTTTAGGGTCCCAACAGGGGGCCACTGGGGAGCCAGGCACTCAATATGGGGCACGCCCCCCCCGGCCCCTCCTGTGGAGCCGCCACTGATAAAAGCAGTATATATGTAACTCAAGAACCCCACAAATGGTACCTGTTCTCCCAGCGGGTCACATATTTTGCGTTTAACCAATATTTTAAATCTAAAATCACTACTGATACACACATTGAAATTGAGAAATTTAACTTAACTATAAGAACTGTGGAATCGAATCTCTTGAAAACTATATACATTAACCGCGACCATTGTGTCTTGCCCCCCCCTGGAAAAATTTATGTGACACTACTGTGGCTATTTTTTCCAGTTTCAGTTACAACATTATTTTTCAGTTACAGTTACTGTCAGTTTTCAGTTTTCCAGTCACAGTTACAGTCAAATCCAATTATTTTCAGTTAGTTTCAGTTAATCACCATTGAAGCTTGATAGCTGCCGGTCTTCTTCCCCTGCCCGTACGGACAATGTGTCGTGCGTCGGTCTTCTTCGCCCGCTGAGCAGCCCTTCGCTTCCTCATCGACAGCAGACTCAGAAGTTCCGACTCGCCGCGTCCCGGTCTCGCGGGACTCCCGACGCAGTCCCTGGGGCGCTCGTCGCAGAGGCGCATAGCCGCAGCCATCAGCCACCCGAGGGAAGCCGGGTTGCGCTTCGCTGCTGCCGCTGGAGTATCCGCCGGCTGGTTGTCCTCCAAGGACCAAGAGGCGGCCGCGTCGTCACCGTCAGCGTTGTCGACGCCGTAGAAGTCCTCTGCTGTGTAGCGAAGAAGATATTATTATTATTATTATTATTATTATTATTATTATTATTATTATTATTATTATTATTATTATTATTATTATTATTATTATTATTATTATTATTATTATTATTATTATTATTATTATTATGGTCGTGAGGGTCCGTAAGGCATTAGACACTCAAAAAAATCTGAATAAATCTATATTGTACCGTTGTACGATTATTTAATAAATTGTTGCGTTGTGTAGATAATAGATATAGGTCTAATCGACAAGTGGTCTCTTGGAACATTAATAAGTAATATGAATTATGATAAAAGAGTACACAATAGCACCATTTATCACTTGATTCTTACTTACTTGATTCGTACTTACTGGCACGACAACAGGTGGACCCTCCCAACTTTTACTACGGATTGACGCCACTGAGTGCTAGTCACGCACTTGGGTCATAGGCAATTTATTTACTATTGTTAAGTGTTTGGTCTTGAAACGTTGGCGTAGCTATAGATGGAGCCAAAAGCGTGAATGCGCTACAAAACTCCTGACGACCTCTACTGTATTTTGGACCTTATTTTTTCGCTGGAGAGTTTTAGCCTAAAAATGTAGGCGTGTCCAGTGGCGGTTTCACGTGGGGATGAGTGGGGATGCATCCCCCACCGGATTTTTTCTTTTGCTTGTCAGCCTATTTTTCTGTAAAAGTCTAGTAAAATTCAGGAAAACTTGCCATTTTGTTTGTCAACCTTTTATTTTTTCGGCGAATTTTATTGATTTTCCCTCTTTTTTTACCCCTCCACCAACTTCCTATGAATTCATTTCATCCCCCCACCAAGAAATCCTGGAACCGCCACTGGGCGTATCTCCCCCATTTTCCGGAACCATGGAATGGCTATACGCCCCTGTGTCGTGAAGCGAGCGATTCACGTTACCATCCAGATTCGGTTGAACGGTTCCTAGTTCCAGTTCACTGAATCCCAGTGCAGTTGGTCTTCCGTACGAGACGATCGACAGACAGGCGAGAATCACGCACAGAGAACTCAACGTCGATGGCTCTGACGGTTTTCCCATTTCTCGAACTAAGAAAACGGTTATAAAACTTTCGACTTTTAACGCCAATAGATGCACAAGGCATGCGCAGGGTTTAATCTAGGCCGTTTCCAGGGGAAAATTTCCCTCCCCCCGGAAATTTCAAATCCCCCTCCCGGAAATTTGGCATACTACATCAACTAACAGCAGCCCCTAGTCGAATTCTCTCCCTTTGCCAGTCCCCGGCTTTGCCAGTCCCCACCCGGTCAGTCCAGGAGTCTAGATTAAACACTGGACCGCATGCGGTCGACTGATAACACGGCTCTTTACTATTGCGTATACCAACCTTAGTCGGAACCTAGAACTTACTGACTGACTTATGGATTTTCAACCGCCAATTACCACCGACTTGATTTCTAACCATGATTCTTGCTCACTCTGAAGCAGTGCCTTTATGGGGTACGAGCCGGTAAGGCGTACCGGAAGACCTTAGAACTAGTTTATATTTTGGTCCCATCACTACGTTCAAAAAGTTGAACACTTACATTTTAAACTGTATCTTTTGCTGTCTTATTTTCCATTGATTTTGATACATTTTATCATTTTATGTACTACACTGTGACCCAATAAAAACATGCCACTGTATTTTTGTCCATAACTTTGGCAATTGCGAATCGATTTTCAAAACGTTTTCACTGTTTGAGTCAGAAATAAATGGAGGACAATGCCATTACCCCTTCGCTAAGCCTGACTTTAAATAAGCGCTATATAAGTTGACATATTGACATATTGACATTACATATATATATAATATTTACGACGCCCTTAGCGCGTAGCAACCCTACCTAGTAAAACTAAAATAAGCGGGAAAATAGCGTAAACTATCGTGTAAAAACATATATAAATCAGCCCACTCTGCCATCTCCGCCCCACTCCCCTAACGAATTCCATTTAGGCAACACGCGACCTGAAAGTTTCCAATTTGATATATTTATTGCTCAAAATAAATACTATATATGAATATCTTTATATTCTAATTTTCAAACTGATGTTATTACTGTCTGATTGCTTTTATATTAAACTCATTTTTTATGCCACATTGCTGTAATATATATATATATATATATATATATATATATATATATATATATATATATATATTCATATATATATATAAGCAGAATTATTCATTCATTTCATTCATTCATTCATTCAATTTCAAACGGAACCTTCGAATCTGTCTGAGTCTTCCAAAACTACGTTCAACTTTTCTCTTCTTTACCTTCTGCTGCTGCTGCTGCTGCTGCTGCTGCTGCTGCGCCTTCGTATTCGACGTTTCCGGTTAGATTAAACTTGGATGGCGAAAGGTTTGGCTTTAAGAAGTTTGTCGTCGTGATTGGCAGAAGGCGAGAGAAGAGTTCAAAGGGGCGAAAAAAGCGGACCCGCTACCGACGGACACTCGAGACGGTCCTGGACGGGGGGTGGGTGGGAAGGGGGTCCCCGTTCAGAGTACTTCAGAGCATGACGATCGACACCTGGTACACGGCCGCTCTTCCAAAAGGGCGTCCGTCCCCCGAGGCCGTCTTGGAGCTCGGGATCCTCCGAGACCCCCGTCGATACACTCTTGAAAATTGTCAGGTCCGACCGAAGCGTCGTTTCGCTCCACCCAATCGAACACGCCTGCGCTCTCGAGATCTCCTGCAGAGCGCGTGCCGTATTGTTCCAGAAAACTGAGTAAAATCTCGTGAATTTATGTCGTTTGCGCAGCCACGAGGGGGCCCGGACCTCTATTGGGGCTAGGACCAGTGTTTAATCTAGACTCCTGAACTCCGGGGAACTGAAAAAACCGGGGGGAGAGGGAAACTGACAAAGCCGGGAGGAATTCTGCTAGGGCCCGCTGTTAGCCCATGTAGTATTCCAAAATTTCCGGGGGAGAATTTGAAATTTCCGGCGGGAAAGGGCAATTTCCCCCTCCCTGAAACGGCCTAGATTAAACACTGGCTAGGACCGGTCGAGGGATTTGGTATGGGTGGGTCGATAGCATGGTAGAGGAGAGTGTGTGAAAGTTCAAAAGTGTTTTACAGTTTAACACGGTACCCACGACGACTTTTTTGCTCGCCAAGAATTTTCACCAGAAAATGTCGACACCCCCCCCGCCTTTAGGTCTTGAGAAATTTATATGCATGCAATCCTCCATAGACTGCCTATATTAAAATGATTAGTGTCTTGTGAAACTTTTATCCAGTTTTAGTTGACAATAAGTGTGCAGTGTCACGGCATGTTACAAAGCCGCTGGCGTGAGTCGCATAGTTCCAAAAATTTTGGGAAACCCTGGCCTATAGCACTTTTAAAAATTAATATTGTTTCGCAACAACGCAAGAAAAAAAATCGTATTTCTACCATTTTGCTCTGAAACTCCAATAACAGGCAATCTCTTACGAGTAAAGAAGCGGGGCCTGGCGGTTAAGCGATTTTGCTGTACTCATAGGATTTTTAAGACGCGTAAGAAAGGTATGTTCCGGGAAAACTTTTAAAATGATAATTTCATGAAATTTCAATATCTCTTTTTCTCCTTTTGTCTTATTTGGCAAAATGTAAATATTTTTGCCTAATATATTTGCCATGTTTTTCATTCGAATTGAATCAGAGCTTTCATTTTACCATTTTTTTCAAAACTCAGAAGATTTGTTTCAAATAACGTTCGCCAGATGGCCTAATGCATATTTTGATATTACATGCTACGATTAGGGTCGCGGCACGTCACAAAACCGCTGAACGGGGTCGCGGTCCCAAAATGTTTGAGAAACCCTGTTCTAGAAGAAGCGTGCGGTGAACTATGTGTGCGTCAGCGATTGGGAACGATGCATGACTGGATGATAAGGGTAACAGGTCAAAGCTTTGTAATCTTTTGAATGTTGTTATGGTGGAGAGTAGATTTTTGAAAGACCATGTACAGTGTATAAAGTGCGGTTTGAAATGGCTGATAAGTGTCGTCTTTCGAGCGCTGTAGAATAAAATTGGAACGGACAATATACTGTATAGGCTATATTTCAGCGCTTATCCATAGCTATCCAACGCTTCAACGGCAGTATCTGTTCGAGGAACGTTCCCCGTTGCAAGCCCTTTGAAGAACCAGACGAGAGTTGACGAACACATTAATTTTTGTCTCCGTACAATTTTTTTCATAAGACCCTCGGGAATTAAGTACTGAGGGGATATATATATATATATATATATAAACATCCCATATATATATATATATTTTTAAGCAGGATTTCTGTCAATAATGAGATACTTCATTCCATGTTGATAGTAACTCACAGTTTTCAAACTTTATAAGGTCTTATGAAAAATGTTGGTGTCCGGAAAAGTTTTGTACATTAAGAAATCTAAGTCTATGCATTTCACATAATATACTTCTCATTATGGATTCTAACTCTCGTCCGGTTCATTCAGAATCAAGCATTAGGTCTGATTGAAAAATGGAGTTCCTCGAAAACAGGTCTCTCAAACTGCAATAAGATTAATACGTTTTGTCTCATTAATTTATCTGCTTTCATGACATAATATATATATATAATATATATATATATATATATATATATATATATATATATATATATATATTGGAATCTGAAGGAGTCTTTGCGTTGAGGGCTATTATACATATTGGAAGAAAGATTTGTTGATGGCTATTATACATATTGGAAGAAAGATTTGTTGATGGCTATTATACATATTGGAAGAAAGATTTGTTGATGGCTATTATACATATTGGAAGAAAGATTTTCTAATGCGCATAGACTTTAAATGTTGGGTTTACAAATAACCTTTTCGGATTTTCAGACGAAACACTGGAAATACTACTGGATTAGGCCTACTGGGAATTATACAAATTATACTCACAGTTTTCCTAAATACTGTACTAGTAGTAGTCGCCATCCATGTAGCCTATGATGTAGGCCCTATACTTGTGTCGACGATTCTGGCAAAGTCTCAGTTTCTTTGCTGGCGATGATAATATTGGCGAAAAAATAAACGAATCGCTGAAGGACATAACACAAAGTAAACTTGGGAACAGGGCAAAAATCTCGATGCACGCAATCGGTGGCGTAAACTTGGATGAAAAATGGGGGCTCAACCCATGTACCTTTCTCTTCTACTCTGGTAGCAGCCTCTCTGAAAAACATTGTTGGGGTGACTCTGAGCCAAGAGGCATAGGCCTAAATTCTTTTAACAAGCAAACCTAGCACACCATAATTCAAGTTTATGTCACTGCATGCAATGTCTTAAAGTGCGAATTATGTTGGGTTTATTAAGTGAAATTGAGTGAGCGGCCATCGTAAAAAAATCTCGATGCACACAATCGGTGGCGTAAATTTGGATGAAAAAATGGGGGCTCAACCCATGTAACTTTCTCTTCTACTCTGGTAGCAGCCTCTCTAAAAGCTGGGGGCTCGAGCCAAGAGGCATACTAGAAGTTTATGTCACTGCATGCAATATCTTAAAGTGCGAAGAGAGTTAGCCCGGTCTTCTCAAAAAGTACAAGACTTGCCTGTAGCCAGAGGCATTAGAGGGGTAGGTGCAGAGGGGTAGGGTCGGTGGTGCGGTGGCTCGGGGCGCCGAATGCTCAAAAAATTAAAAATTCTGGTCAGTATTTTTCATCAAATTGCAGAGGATAGGGTCGAATTTTATGGTGCGGTGGCTACCCCAAAACAAAAAACTCTAAATGGCCGCCCCATGCTATGGTGCCCACCACCACTCTTTGCACGCCACCGCCCGCTGGGAGCTCCAGAATTATTCCTACTGACAGTGGCGGTTCCACGTCTTTTTGGATAAAAGTCTGGTAAAACTAACTGGGGATGACTTTTTTGCTTGTCAGCCTATTTTTCTCGGTAAAAGCTTAGTAACATTATAGATAAAACATTCCCTTTTTCAGCCTTTTTCGGCAAAGTTTATTGATTTCTTTCCTTCTATTTTCACCCCCACACTTTCCATGAATTCATTCATTCCCCCACCACCAAGAAACCCTGGAACCGCCACTGCTTACTGATACCAATCAGTGTTTAATCTAGGCTGTTTCCGGGAGGAAAATTGCCTTCTCCCCCGGAAATTTCAAATCCCCCCGGAAATTTTGGAATACTACATGGACTAACAGCGGCCCCTAGCAGAATTCCCCCGGCCTTTTCAGTCCCCCCGGAGTCCAGGAGTCTAGACTAAACACTGATACCAATAATGACCCAAAGCTGTAGACCTAGTAGTCATTCCTGGGTCGATGGAATTTCTGAAGTCAATTTTGTCACTCAGTCGAAAGGTGGCGCTATGTTTCACTCAGTGCTAACTGCAATGTACATAACTGGCAGGATTTCGTACATTGGTTGTTTAATGTATGTAGCATTAAGTAATATAATATTTGTATAATATTTTTATATTTTCTTCTAACGCTCGTACAAACCAAAAAACAACCTCGTGACCGAAGACACCGAACCGGATATGCTAGGAGGGCGAACCGGATATGCTAGATATGTCTTTGGTTCGTGTTTCTGGAGTAAGAAACAAAAACTGTGTAAAGTTTGTGCTTAGTTTATTAGTTTATTATTAGTTTGATTTTATTTTGTTTTTGTTCAGTTGATTTGTGTTTTTCTTTGTTTGTGTACTATTTTTTATGCTGTGCTTGTCACGAATAAAGATTATTAAAAATACAAAGACAAACATATATTCAAACGAACAATCGTGAAATAAAACAGAGAGACTGTCCATTAATTATGTCAACAATTTTTGGGCAAGTTTTGGCCCCCTCCCCCTTGTCAACAACTGTCAACTTTCAGTGACCCCCCTTATAATTATGTCAAAAACTTTTGCCCCCCCAACTAAGATCAGTGACGGGTCTCTCTAAACAGTTTAGGTCATTATTTTGCGGCGATGACCATTTCCCTTTCTTTTGTTCGTCAAATGTCATAATGAGGTGGTGGTGATGACCTTGTTTTTTGCTTGTCAGGCATTTTTCCATTGTTATAAATAGTATTCCATGAAATTTCCTATTTGTATTCATTTGTAAAAAAATGAAATTGTTGACGTCAACTTCTCTTGACCCCCCCCCCTCTCCCTGTCAACAACTGTCAAACTTTTTCAAACACCCTCCCCCATATTTTGTTGACATAATTAATGAACAGCCCCAAACCAGCCATTCCTTACAGCAGGACTTAATCTAGGCCGTTTCCGGGAGGGAAATTGCCCCTCTCCTCCCCCCGGAAATTTCAAATTCATCCCGGAAATTTTGGCATACTACATCAACTAACAGCAGCACCCTAACCAGAATTCCCCGGCTTTGTCAGCCCCCCCCCCGGAGTCCAGGAGTCTAGATATAAACACTGCATTACAGTACATAGTAACTCAATATCCAAACTGCCCTCAAACAGAGAACGACGGACCAAATTTTGTAGGCCTACCCCAGATCACAATAGGCTATTTAATAACGCAAATCCGGGATGGTAGGAAGGGTTGTAGCACCCTACGTTCTTCCTGGGCTTCTACACGTGGTCATTGTCAATTATTTTTAGCTTGCAGCATCGTGACAATTTAACACGAAAGGGCTAAATAGGCCAATCGCTTTTAAGAAGCAAGTCTCTGAGCCAACACAACGTTGCTTGTGAACAAATTGAACGAATCAAGTCAGAGGGCGGAAGATGGCAGAGTGGGTTACGTGCTGGAGCGTCAGGCTGACGGAGCGGGTTCAAGCCCCGTTAGTGCCCCTAGTGGCTTTCACGCAGGCAGTAATGCTTGCTCCTAAGCCACTTTAAATCATGCTAAGTTTAAGAACCGCCCCCAAATTTCTAGGAAATCGAAGACGAAATGCGGAAGTAGCTGTCCACAGAACGTCAACTATTTCTAGTTTATTGTCAACATATGTGTCTGAACCCCGGATCATCCGTCCATTTTACAGAAATACCCAGAAATTAACATCATTTCACTTCGCAGTCAGTTCCGTCTATTTCTAATATTACCAAGAAGGAGTTAATCTCTTAGTAGACAAGTGATGTAAAATGTGATGAAATGTGATGCGTGTGACAGATTAACGCCTATTAATTAGATTTCATTCGTGTAATGTTTGTAATTCTCCTGGTTACGTCACACTTTCGATTGCACTACAATACGAATGCTTGGAGGTTGAACAATTATAATCGGAGGTGTTAATGTTTCAGTGGGTCATACATTCATAATAGTCCATGGGTCAAATGGGTCACAGAGGCATTACCATCACCGAGTGGGAACACTGTGGGATGATGCTGCTGCTGCTGCTGATTGTGATTATGAGTATAGGGTTGATTGTTATAACTTAGTCATCGTTCAAAGATAAGGTTGACGCCGTTATGAATCAAGTAAGGGGCCTCGAGCAGCCATATGCCTACAGGAACAACGCCCTGCTAATGTAGAGAGACATCGATGGTCAGGGCGGTGGCGTCGGCAGTTGCTGGGCGTCAATGAACGGGATCATGATCGTGAAATTAAAGACTTCTTACAGTATTATTATTATTATTTTATTTTTATTATTATTTTGTACCATGCATCGGTCGTTCACGAATTCAATTAAATAGACCATGGAAAAGAAGTAAATAACAGAACAGAGAGAATAATAAAGATTGAAGCCGAGACACACACACAGAGAGAGAGAGACAGACAGACAGACAGACAGACAGACAGACAGACAGACACAGACAGACAGACAGACACAGACAGAGAGAGTGTCAGAGAGAGAGAGAGAGATTGAGATACAGAGAGAAATAGATAGACAGAGACAGAGAGACAGAGAAAGAGAGAGACAGAGATTACAGTTCGTAGTTCATAGGCATTTAAACATTCCAAGCAATATTCAATAATTTCTATGAGTCAAAATCATCATTAAAATGACTAAACGGTCTATTAATAAACCTCGCTATTATGTTGTTCTGTAAGTATATCAGTCTCAAACTTTGGCGTAGTCACAAGGGGGCACCGGGGGCCCGGCCCCCTATTTAGAATCGGATTGGCACTGGTCGTGAGTTCGTCCAAAACTGGTGAGTAGTCGGGGCCTGAGGTGGAGGGGGTAGGAGTAGTATAAGTCTACTATTAGATCGAGGAAAACTCAACCAGGCAGCAGACTTTAAACTTAAAACGTTGAAACGACAAACTTTTTTGCTCGTCAAGACATTTGGACGAAAAACGTCGCAGTGCCTCCCTATTCTGAAATCCTGGCTACGCCACGATTAGTTATAATTAGACCTAAATGTGATCGGCTTAAAGAAATTGTGTCACTTTGACACTTTATGTGATGAAAACAAATAGCAAAGAATAAATAAGTAACAGGCTGTACAGAAGGCCTATAACTGCATGTAATAGTTTTCCCTGTACTAGGCTAGACTAGGGATGGGGAAAGTATAGTGTTGCCAACTTGCCACCCCACCCCCATCTTTTTATCCAAGTTTACGTCTATTCCATATAATATATGCCTAAGTCGTTCTTCATTATCATGTCTTCTTATACTGCGGATGGATTTGAAGTACCATCGATTGATACCCTTAGGTATTAGAACTGGTGCTATGCCTATAGAATTTCATTATTAGGCTTATTATTATTATTATTATTATTATTAGTAGTAGTAGTAGTAGTAGTAGTAATAATAATAATAATAGTAGTAGTAGTAGTAGTAGTAGTAGTAGTAGTAGTAGTAGTAGTAGTAGTAGTAGTAGTAGTAGTAGTAGTAGTAGTAGTAGTAGTAGTAGTAGTAGTAGTAGTAGTAGTAGTAGTAGTAGTAGTATCATCATCATCATCATCATCATTATTATTATTATTATTATTATTATTATTATTAGTTATTACTGTTTTCAGTGATTTGTCGTTCAGTCGTCCTGTGTGCATATAAAAGCGAAACAACTCAGCATTCTGTGGTCTCTTCGTGAGTGTTATGAGTGCTATAATCATCTTTATTCGTGACAAGCACAGCATAAAAAAGTAGTACACAACCAAGGAAAACACAAATCAACTGATGAGGTAAAAGTAACACGTAGAAGACAGCTGCGTTGTAACGTGATCTTAAAAATCACGCTATGGGCTATATAGGCTATAGGCAGTTAGTCGCTGCTCGGCAGTTGGGCTGTTGCCTGATAATAATGGTGCAGAGTTCAACGACCGCCTAATACGCTTCGCTCTGCATCGATTTCTCCTCCGTCGTCTCATTCGGTGTCGTCATTGTCGCCTTGACAACCTCGCCTACTGCATCTCGACACGCCACGCACCTTTGGCTGCACTGCCTCGCGATCTCTGATTATGTCTGCGTCTGCTCTTACGAACAAAATGTCTCTCTGTGACTCTCTCTGTCTCTGTCTGTATGTCTCTCTCCCTGCCTCTCTCTCTCTCTCTCTCTCTCTCTCTCTTTCTCTCTCTCTCTCTCTCTGTCTTTCTCTCTCTCTCTGTCTGTCTGTCTCTGTCTCTGTCTCTTTCTCTGTCTATCGCCATTTCTCTCTGTCTCAAATTCTCAATCTGTCTTTCTGTCTGTCTCTGTCTGTCTGTCTGTCTCTCTCTCTCTCTCTCTCTCTCTCTCTCTCTCTCTCTCTCTCTCTCTCTCTCTCTCTCTCTCTCTCTCTCTCTCTCTCTCTCTCTCTTGCTGCTACTTGTATTAATCAAGCGAGTGAATTTTCAGAGGACTTAATGATGTCGACAGCAATCGATTGTCTTGTTTACACCAAGGACGGTGTTTTGAGTTTTGTCCTTCAAAACACTTCGTAAAAATGATGTGTTTACGTTCCGACTAATAACGGAATGAATAATGATAGTGGCGTGGCCAAAGGTTCCGGAATATACATCGACATTTCCGGATAAAAATTTTCGATGAGACAAACAAAGTCGTTAAATAAGTTCTTCGTACATTTACGTCACGCTTTATATCCCCAAATTTTTCGATGGGTTTGCGCACATCCCACGACGGACCCCATCCATGCAGAACGGGGGACCGGTCCCGCGCCCCCGTGTTTACGCCAACGATGAAAAATTGTATCATCAGTTAAAGTTGCATACGGGTAGTGTCGTGATATCCCTGATTTGCATGTAATTTCTTGCCGTGATTTTGTTGGAACGAGTAGCATCGGTGACAACGATGATAATAACTAGTGTTTAACCTAAGACAGCGTATGCGTAGGTAAGTAAGTGGGTGGATTTGTTTGAATTTCTATAGCGCCTTGGAAACAGCCAACAGTAACGTCTCAGCCTTGTCTCCAGCCAGGCTGACATCCAAAAGTTTTGATCTGTGGGAAGAGTGGCTTGATTTGCTTTAGTGAAATGACTGCGACCACGAATTGGCGCCCCATAATCGGCCCAATTATTAAAAAAAGGGTCAACCGGTGCAATGAGTGGGCGACCGCTGGTAAACTACGACCTAATTTAGTGCAAAAGAAAGGTTCTGGTTAAACTCAGCAAGTCCAAACTGCTTAGTGGGGAGGGGAGGGGATGACAGCCTGGCTTTCATCAGTTTACCCACGGGTCGGGAACACGTTTGACCTGTCTCAACGCCCCTGCAAGACTCAAAAATCCCAGCAGAATTTCCCACAAAATGAGTCGGTAGGCAACGCGCTGGATCAACAGACGTCAGCAGGTTACGACCGGTTCTGATCATGTCATCAGCTCACGGCCTTCGTGAAAACGTCGCAGTAAGTGTCCAGATGGCAACGGTGGAGGAATGACGTAACTGCGGTCACGTGACTGCCATATGCTGACGCTGACGTTTATTATCATCGAGAAACTGCTTGAAATACTAAAATGATGATGACGACGACGACGACGTAGACATAGATGATGATGATATGATGATGATGATGATGATGATGATGATGATGATGATGACGATAACGATGAGTCCCAGGGGCGTAGCCAGGAATTTGATTTGGGAGGGTATAAATGTTTGGGGGCATAAACCTTAACTATAAACCATAAAAACTACATATAACCACATATTAATCATACACAAAAACTTTAAGGTAGACTTATTTGGGGGTATATATATATACCCCCTATACCCCCTTCCAAAGAAGAAGAAGAAGAAGAAGAAGAAGAAGAAGAAGAAGAAGAAGAAGAAGAAGAAGAAGAAGAAGAAGCTGATGATGATGATGATGATGATGATGATGATGATCATGATGATGATAAATGATGATGATGATGAATGATGATGATGATGATGAAAATCAGCCTGATAAAGTTTAAAGTGAAGTGAATGCTTAATAATAGTCCTTCTAATTCCACTTTTTATATCTGTGACAAAATGAATAATTAATCAACTCAGTCTGAAGGCATTCCTAACTGTGGGTGGAGTCACAATTAGTTAATTAGATTATATTAATTATAAGCAATTAACGCAAATTCCTTATAGCGCCCGTCTTAGATCGTGATATGTTATCAACGAGAATAACAACACAAGTGAAGCAGCAGAGTTGGCTCCACTTAGGGCCCCTGGGGCCCCTGCTGCCTATTGGATGCCTGCCTCTCCCCTTCCAGTGGCCCCTGTACTTTAGAGCACTGATTATAAGCAGCTTAACTAGTCCATGTTTATGAAAATTAGTTGGTCCCCACGCTTAGACGCTGCCATCCTAACGGCCCCCCCACTTGTCAAATTCTGGAGCCGCCACTGTTGTGAAGGTTATGTTTATGGGCGTACCTTCGTTTAAATGGCTCCGAAGATCTGTAGGTTTGTTCGAAGCTACACCTATAAGAGCATTGCGCAATAAAAATCAAATATTCTTAATCACGCACAAACCATGCACACTTCTATACCGACGTCGAAAATTTTATCATTCAGTAAACAGCTGACGAGGCAAAGGTCCGTTACGCCGTTTGGCCGGTAAAATAAGTCCATTGTCACGGCCTAGGCTGTGTCAGCAATATGGCATTATGAAAGAATTGCATCATACTCGACAAGTCAGCGCAACGAGTGAATGAATGTACGACGTATATACATCGATGAATGTACATTTTCACGGGTTTTCCTTCTTCTAAACTTCAAAGTCACGAACAGAGATCAGTTTGTTGGTTAACATTTATGAGCAGCCATGCCCAGTGGCCAGGGCCGGATTAAGATTTTCAAAGAATTTTAAGATTTATACCCTCCCAAATCACATTATACCTCCGCAAATCAAATTCCTGGCTACGCCCCTGCGGCTGATACTCCTCTACAGGTGTTATAAAACGAATAAATTTATCAGATGTGTAATTTAGGACCATCTGTCTATATCTTTAAGTAATATTATGCCTCCATCAGAGCGGTCTGAGTATAGCGGGGGCGTAGGAAAATCTCTGCACATCTGGGAAACAGGTTTCACTTTCCGTCATGAAAAATTAAAGTGTACTTTCGTAACTACCGGTAGCTATATATTTTGGCTTTCAACCAATATTTTCACTCCGAAACACTACTGATACGTGAAGGGAAATCGAGAAACTTCTCTCTAAGAACTGTGGACTTGAATATATATCTTGAAAACTATATTAACCGTGACCATTGTGTTTTGCCATTTGGAAAAAATGTCTGTGGTTGCCTCTGCTCTGAGTAGAAATAGTCTTCAAATAGAGGCGCTACATAAGTCCCTTATCACAGGCGATGCCCAGAGCATCGCTGAAATGGCGCTATGCAGAGGCGTCATTTGGAGGGCTGGGGGCCGTGGCCCCCAAGGAAATGAAAATATTAATTTATAATGTATTAATGTGCAAAAAAAATTGCAAAAATTGCCAAAAAATATCAAAAAAATTGCAAATTTTCCAACATTGGCCCTAAAATTTGCCAAAATTGCAAAATTTTGCAAAAAAATTTCGCTGAAAATGACGCCACTGGCGCTATAGAAGCTCCTCGATTGAATCATGGAAAATGTACGCATTATTTTGTTCGATCGTTGCAGAGCAGCTGCATGGCCTTCGTCTTCTATATAGCTGTTGCTCGATTAATTCGGTTGTAAAAATCCTAATTCATGCAAAGCATTTGACACGACGGCAAGGTTACATTGTGGCCGTGAGATCTCCGAGTGCAGGAGGCAATTTAGACAAACACTTGTGAAACGCTCGAGCAGTCATCGAAACAACGAGGTTCTAAACAAACAAAATATAAACTGAAGGTCAAAAACCTCCGCCATGCACTAACATCACACATACACAGAGGCAGAGGAGTAGCGTGCAGTCGTGCCGCCCATGGCCCACGTAGTCGCTTCCAAAAGTTGCCGCCCCTCGCTGAAAAAATCTGACAAGCAAAAAAGGTAGTCGCTTCTAAAATTTCAAAATTTGAAATTTGCAGCCCCTTCTAAAATTTGCCGCCTTCACTGAAAATCTCCCGACAAGCAAAAAAAGGTAAAAATGGTCGTCGCTTCCAAAATTTTCTCTCTCCCCGTCATGTGTGCCGCCCTTGGCTAAAGCCACAACAGCCATTGGCACGTTACGCCTCTGCACATACCTACTTTCTAGGCCTACTTTCTTTCTTTCATTCATACATACAAGCTTTTTTCTTTCTGTCTTTCTTTCTTCCTTCGCTCGTTCGTTTCTTCCTCCGTTCTTTCATACATACAGCATATATATATATATATATATATATATATATATATATATATATACAGGCCCAGCCGAGGAGAGGGGGCAGGGGGCAACTGCACAGGGGGCCCGGACCCCGTAACCTTTTTTGCTTGTCAGACCATTTGATGAATACGTATAATTAACAATAATATGACTTAGTTAGTTAGTTAGTTATAGGCTAATTTATATAGCGACTGAATAATAACACTAAAGTAGAGGAGGCCAGGCGAGCAAAAAGGGGGGCCCGACGTGAAAAGTTTGACAAACAAGAAAAGGTCATCTGTTAATTTTAAGATGTAAAAGAGACTGACAAGCAAAAGAGGTCGTCAGGTAATTTTAAGATGTGAAAAACGCTGACAAGAAAAAAAGGTCAAGAATTTTTTTCTGCACACGGGCCCGGAATTTCTCTCGGCGGGCCTGCATATATACTTTATTCTTTCCTTTTTCCTCCCTTCCTTTCTTCATACATGCATATATACATACATAAATACATATATACAGGCAGACACACATACAGACACACACACACACACACACACACACTAAACCGGTACATACATACATACAGCACATATACTGAACTGATGGTCAATATGCTTAGTGTTCCGGTTAACAAGTGCTGCTTCTATTTTGAACGCCGTCTTCTTCTCTTTCCTCGATTGCAAATTCGTGGAAAACTGGTCCAGGTTCAGAGGACAGATTTATTGGGGAAATCGATGCCTTATTAGCATTACGAATATTTTTGTCGACGCTCAGATGCGAGCGGGGGGGAGGGGAAGGGGACAAGTAGTGCTTAGACCGTAAAACAGCCATTTACAACAAACAAGCATTTCAAATGAACGTTGGACATTGAATGTAAATGTCAAAGCTTCAGCTTAGCCTAGTTTCTGGAATGTAATCAGAAATCAACGCTGAGCATTAGTGAAATACTCGCCCGTTATACTGTAGGCAGCGCTTATACAGGCCTGCTAGGAGGGGAGACCCCAAAAAAAAAAAAAAACACACCTCAAAATCCTCCGAGAAAAAATCGCAGCACTAAAACAATTTTTGCATTGAACCGTGCTTTTCCCCTCCAGCCAAGTCAACCCCCCGCCCCCACAAGGCATGGAGTCTGGATAAAGCACTGACTTTAGTACTCGTTGTATTTTTGCTAGAAGTGCAGTGTTTATTCTAGGCCTTCTCTGGGGGGAATCCCCAAGTTTTAAAATTCCCCCAAATTCTTTTTAAAATGTTGGCTGGGGATGGAAATCCCCCCTCCAAAAAAAGTGTGGAGACTCAGACCTTGCCCCCCCCAAACATTTCAAAATCCCCCTCCCCCAATGTCAAGGTGGCTAGAATAAACACCGCTAGAAGTGCAATGACCGGGCTCTTAAGTAGTCTAAATACCGCGGCTCGCGATAACTGTTTTCGTTTTCCAGCGAACGCCTGAAGCATTCCTTGTATAATTCTTTTGACGCCACACTCCATTATAATCGAGGCCCGTGCCGCGGCGCATAAATCAAGCATCAGTCCTTGGGCCTTGAGACCGACGCACCAGAAGCCGGACGGCCAAGGCGTCGTCGTCTAGGACAGCGGCCGCCCTTGCACCGAGGTTCGCCGGTTGCACCAACCGCAGCCGTGGGCGAGTCGAGATCGGGGTCAATAGCCCGCCTCTTACTCACTCGTACTACGGGCCACCACCACCATCGATACCTGGTAACAGGAACAGCAAGCGGTCTTTCCGATAGACGAGCGTGAATTACGCCAACACGTAGGCCCTATTCTCCGATTTCCCCCCCCCCAGAAAAACTAGGTCAGCCAATGAGAGGAGACGCTGGGCGGGCGGCCCCGGCCAATCCGACGCCGGAGAACTAAGTCAGCCGGCGCTGACGTACTACGCTTCCGGATAAACAGCCCACAGGAGCGTATATCGCGAAGAAGAATGAGTCGTCTGCGTCACGCACCAAGTTTGCGTTCGACCCTATAAAGCCCGGCAGACGGCAGACGACCGATCTTTCCTCTTTGTTGTTGTCAGACGAGCAGACGACACAGAGGGTTCGATTTCGAGAGACTAAAAATGGCGTCCGAAGCGCATCGTATCATGAACCTTTCGTTGACGAAGATCGTCTCTTCGCGTGGACGGCGCGGCGGACCCAGTCTCCACCGAAACCTTCTACTGGCGTCCGTTCTCTTCCGGGCGAGGGACCTGTACGCCGCCGAGATGGCCGGACTCGTCGTGTTCCGGAACGGATACGTCTACGACCGGAACTCGCTGCCCGTCGACACGCCCGACCCCATCGACGCCGCCACCGCCGACGATGACGACACGGACAACTCCATTCCGGATCACCGGATCCAGGAGTCCGTTGTCGCCGTTTTAAATCCGGTTTCGTCACGCGATCCGTCGCCTAGTAACGGATCGGACGAATCGTGTGACGTCGACATGGAAAAGGAAAACGTCAGACCGAAGGACTTTAACAACAGCGCAACAACGGCGACCGACTCCTCCACCGCCACGCCCGTTAAACAATCGAAACGGAACCGGAAATCGCCGAGCCGGAAGCGGAAATTCACGGAAACGGAACAGGCTGTTCTCAGCATAGCGGAACCAACAACGGACTCGCCGGTTTCGGCGAAGAAGGTTCGCGGCGAAAAACACGCCATAAGCCTAGATTGTAGCGAACTGTCGACAACGCTAACTGATCGGTGCGTCGACCAGCAGACATCCACAGCCTCCGAAGCCCCCCAAATTAATCGCGTAACGTCGACGATTAATCACGATGCTAATTCCGCAGTCGCTTACTCATCGCATGCATTCGATGATTATGACGACGACGACGACGATGATGACGAATCGAAGTACAACGACATCAGCTCCTACCAGTGTCACGTCAACTCGGCCGCCAGTGACTCGATTTCTTCACTATTACTTTCACATCCTGTACTGGTTGTCGGCGTTTAATCAAAAACGATAAACCTACGTGACAGTTCGTGAGTCCTCCGGGAGTTTTATCTGTCTCTTTCAAGGTCACGTCAAGGTCAGCAGGATACAAAGTTCCCGATGAGTCATTTTCGCATTTTGACAAAGCTGCGGATGTTTGATATTCAGCTCGTCTGTCATTCTGCCAAACAGACGCCAAACGTCGTGGACTTTGACAGATGTGTACTAAATGAAATACAGCGGTATAATAATAATAAAAGCTCGGGGTCTATTCATATAGAATAATTATTCTTTGACGTAAGAATATCCGGCCTAATGAATTGAAACCGACCGTTTTGCCAGAACATCATATCGTGACTTCAAAGTACAGTATATAGCTGGTCTATGTGGAAATATTAATTACAGGACCGAAAATACTAACTTATTCTCAGGACTTTGCAGGCCTTTAACTTCTACTAACTGTACTTATATGATCAGAGATGGGCAATGGAACATTTAAAATGACTCATCGAGTATCGGTGACCCATTTGATCCATGTGCCATTGTTATCTCTGGCTCTTATCTATAAATGTATTTGTATGACCTCTACAAGATGTTGAGAGATTATAGTGAAATTCTTTATAAAAATATTTATTTGAATATGTATAATTATATATGACTTGTATATAATAATTGGAAATTACTGCAATTTTTAGTGAATAAACCAAGATAAATCAGTGGTCAGGGTTTCTGATTGTTTGCAAGATATTGCATTGCAGATATGTATGAAAGTAAGTGAATTCGCTTTGTTTATATAGCGCTGTTAAAATAGTGCCAATGTAGCTGCTCAATATGACCTTGAAACAGACGGCGATAGTCGAGATTACATTACGGCTTCCTCATCAAAACCAGAGTTCGTGGGTCCATAGTTCAGGGGTCATGGACAAACATTCGTCGCATAACGTACGGGATAGATTTTAGCAATGTATATAGATTGAATAAAACTGACAAGCAGGAGAGAGAGAGAGAGAGAGAGAGAGAGAGAGAGAGAGAGAGAGAACTGTGCATCAGCAAATCTAATGAATCAGCCTCAGCAGACGATTAGAAATGATTCAACGTTGAGACATATTATGTCGTGAAGTTGTTTACTTTTATTACGAGGAGTCGTATGACACGGATTCACGCAGTTAACTTTCCCCCGCATACGCCTGGCATTTGCAACGCATTCCGCAAATCGTATCGTTTAAGACAGTCAATGTACCAAACTGCCAACGCAGCACGAACTTTGGTGGACTGGACTACTTGTCATGAGTCATAGGTTTCATAGTTCAAAGATTAGCCGTTTTTTACTATTATACGGCTTGGAACGACTGCGTGATAAATGATGATCAGCAACTCGGCATTTGGACATGGCTATATATATATATATATATATATATATATATATATATATATATATATATATATATATATATATATATATATATATATATATAGACGAAGCAGATTCCGCTAATAAAAGTTAAAACCCGACATGGATAGACGAGGTTTTAAAATAGAAGATCATCAGCTTGCAGAGACGGAGCTAGGGTTTCCGGCGCCCGGGGTCAAAACACACTGATGACGCCACCCAATTTCCGAAAATCCCGACTGACAGGCAAAAACGGTGTAATTTATTTCGCTTGATTAAGTTAGTTATATGAGAGCGGACGTTCTGTACAACGATATTGACATAATTGGTTTGTTTCTTTTTTGCAACCTTAAACCCGATTTTTGGCGCCCCCACCTCGGCGCCCGGGGACATATGTACCCAGGGCCTCCGAGAGGGGGCAGGGGGGCAACTGCACAGGAGCCCGGCGGTCTGGAGGGGGCAGGGGCCGATGATTAATATCTATAATTAACAATAAAACGAGTAATAACACTAAAGAATGGATAAGATGTTAGCTCAGCACAGGGGCCCGGCGAGCGCACAAGGGGACTCGGGACACAGTGCTACTAAAAAAAAGGTCGTCAACACTTCATAATAAACGGCTGACAAGCAAAAAAAAGGTCGTCAAGAAATTAATACTTCAAGGGCCCGTCGCCCATTCTGCACAGGGGCCCGGAATTTCTCTCGGAGGCCCTGTATGTACCCTCTGTTCTCCCTAGCTCCGCCTCTGTCGGTTCGTCTCTTTGGCAAAAATATGGATTTCACTTAACAAGTTAACAGACACACGCATCTGTTGTTGGTTTAATGAGCACAGTTTATGTGATCCTAATAGGCATAAAAATAGCGCATGCGTGAATCAGTGGTGACACAAGGTCACAGTATGCTACAGTACCGAGTACAGGCAAAGGTAGAGCTATTAGAACAGCGTGGCCTAGATGTGAGTAATGTGAGTAATGTTCTAGCGAACATCAGCTGACCGTAGACGCGAATTTATAGGTCAACTAGTCCCGGCGATGACTGTGCGTGGCTAGATCGAAAAACACATTAAGAAAATTCCTCAAGTTCCGGACTTTGCTTTCCGCAGGATCAACGCAGAGTATGTGGGCGAAAGACAGACGCGGCTGAGATACATTTACGAAATAAGAAGTGAACAACATAATAATAAGTGAACTACAAGGCTCTTTCGGAGGTAAACTTGGATCAAAAATGGGGAAGGCGACATGGGGATGCCTTGGGAATGGGGGATGCCTTCCCTATGGTAGTCGCTAAAAAAGTGGGGGTAGGGGACTCGAACCTAGGCCTTATAGTATAATAGTAGTTTACGCCTATGGCATTGGGGCTACTAGGCAACAAATGAAGGAAACCTTCAAGCTGAGTCAAGTAAATTTCTCATTTCCAAATTCTATCCTCCTCTTTCTCCCACACATCCTCCTTTAGTTTACGAATTGACTGAATTCATTATGAAAGACACGGCAACAGACAGACTTCGAAGGAGAAGGAGAAGACTACAGCGATTTGGACATGTGACAAGAATGGGAGAGGAACGGCTGCCATATTGCCACACTGTCATATTGAGGAAAACAGAAGTAGAGGACGACAAGCTAAGAGATGGATATTGGATAGGTAATATAAAAGATGTCGGAAAACAAAATCTGAACTTAGAAACAAGCAACACACATGACACATGGCAAGAGACAGGAAGGCCTGGAGGCTGGAGTCATCTCGTATCAAACTCATCGTCATCATAGATGATGGAAGAAAAAAAGAGGAAGAAAAAGAAGATTATGCAAACAGGGCAAGTTGCACAACACATATACAGTTATAGGCAAAATAGTTTTCAACTCAAATGATGATGATGATGATGATGATGATGATGATGATGATGATGATGATGATGATGATGAGGGCGCGATTTGCGAGGGGGAAGGGGGAATCTCCCCCCCCACTGCCAAACTGCATCCCCTACTGCTACATCCCCCACCACTGCATCCCCACTGCTACATTTCCCAACAACTACACACCCCCAAGCTCGACATATTCCCCAACTGCTCCAGGTCACAAATCGCACCCTAATGATGATGATGATGATGATGATGATGATGATGATGATGATGATGACTATGATGATGATGTGATGATTATGATGATGATGTGATGATGATGATGAAGATGATGATGATGAAGATGATGATGATGATGATGATGATGATGATGATGATGATGATGATGATGATGATGATGATGATGATGAGCCCACATGTTTAGATCGTGTTTGCGGTGATGACCGCAGCTGCAGCTGTCCGAATACTTGCCTAAACGAGAAACGCCTCTACACCGAGACTAGTAGGCCTATCTCGGTTCCAGAAAGTAGGCCTACTCAGATCCGTTCGCATTAACCTCTTTGCACAAAAAAACTATTACTCAGAAAGTCAAACGAGTACAAAAAGAACTGCGAAAGTCAAGATGTCCGAGGACATTCGATGATCGCGCGCTATAAAACAAAGGAGATTTACGCATATATATATATATATATATATATATATATATATATATATATATATATATTTGATTGCCGCCTTTTCTCGGAACGAGACAAAGAAACATCGACCTATAAACATCGACCTATGTAAAACGAAGATCGTAGGGCTTGCAGATCACGTGATCGAGTTATTTAGAGTCCACGGCGTTCGCTCATTCGATTGATGACACTTTTATGCTCACACTTTGTAATAAATTGCCTTTACAGCGCAGTAAACGTCGATCTTTGCTGCGACATCGGGTTTTAGAAATAAGACCTACTGTATAGGCCTATTGCAATTTATTATCATCTCTCATCGTCGTCGTTGTAGTCGTCGTCATCATCATCAACATCGTCATCTGTAGATTCACGCAGTCGCGTCGTCATCTTTATGCTCCACATCACCCATATCCACCAGAAGCGCCTTCCAATTTTCCCAGTTTCACTCCTGCGACAGAGGTATTCTAGCCACCTTGACATTGGAGGGGGATTTTGAAATGTTTGGAGGGACAAGGTCTGAGTCGTCACACTTTTTTTGTGCGGGGGGAATTGCCATTCCCCCCATGCAACATATAAAAAAATTGGGGAGGGATTTAAAACTTGGGGGGATTCCCCCAGAGAAGGCCTAGAATAAACACTGGGTAGAGCCTGAGGTAGGCCTATCCAAATTCCTGCATATTCTGGGGTCAACTCCCTCCCCTTATGGCCAGAGCCGGCGCGTGGGGCCTGCAAAGCCTGCGGCCGCAGGGGCCCCGCCGGCCGCAGGGGCCCCGCCGGCCGCAGGGGCCCCGCCAGCCGCATGGGCCCCGCCGGCCGCAGGGGCCCCGCCGGTCTCGGATATTTAAGAGTTTTCATTTTTCTTATTCTTAAGTAGTATTTGTTTTGTTTTTTGCTCGTCAGGCCATTTTAAGAGGCAAAAATATACAAGGATGACCTTTTCTGCTCGTCAAGAAATTTCAAAAACGTTGCACTCGTAAAAATTGCAGGGGCCCCGAAAGTCACGCGCCTGCTCTGCTTATGGCGAGCTGCATCATAATTAGGAGGCGTTGCTCTCAGATGGGGGGGGGGCTGTTGGGGCTTTAGGGGTGTAAAATATATATGAACGATTAAGGAATTAAAGGAAACGAGGATCAGAATTTGTCGTTTACCATGTCGTGGGTTGCGGAGGGAAACTGGAATTGAATTCCAAAGTTTTGGTACGTCATATGATGCATCTGTGATCAAGAGTCCCTGGTGTCAACAATTCCCGAGACCCCATTTTTTAGCCCAGTCCGCCACTGTTTCCGACCGATTAATTGTGCCGTAATTTTTGTTGGATTCAATGTATTGATGTTGGTACACGTCAGAATAATAGCAAATACTGTCGAACTATTAGATACTGTATAATGGGTTTCGGAAACATAAAAACCAAACCGTCAAATCCAATTTATGTGTAAGTTATGATTAACTGCACTGATAGAATGAATGCTGATCAGTGCATAATGGGACTAACCCTGCATTCTCCGTGGGCTATAATTGCATGATTTTCCCGTTCTTTTATTCCACTAAAATCGTACAGTACATTAGACCCAACGCCTTGTGTTTTATATGCCCGTTTAACCCCTGCCCTGTTTTCAATGTAAAATGGACATATATATATCCGGATCCCCATTAAGTTACCGTCTAGTTTCTTACCGTAATTTTTAGCAATTCCGCTCATACATCTGCCAATTGATCGTAAGATTTCGTATTGACAATGAGATCATATGGGTATACTCGAAAGTGTAATGTATTTGGTGATTGCTTTCCAGAATCAATGTTGTGGCGGTCGTTGAACTTTTGTGCCGAATTGAACTGCACCAGCTGTGTGTCAGGGCCACTTTTCATTAGTGTTTTTGCGATACGCCCAAGCCTGAGCCAACACCCACGTTGCGCTAATATGCTATCTCAATGCGGGCCAAGGAGTGAGAGGCTAAGGCTTGCACGGAGCTTTGTAGGAAGTTGGTCCATAGCATAGACTACTGCGCGTATTATAGGGGCCTATATCCATTATCCGCATCGTGAGGTTTGTGTTTAACTTTGGCATTACAGATAAGTATATATGGCATCTATTTATTGGGGGTCAACGAACTCAAAAAGTATTCTAGTACTTTTGGAGAGTTCCGGATGTTGGTAAGAGGGCGCGATTTGTAAACAAATCTTCCCCCCAAACTGCACCCACTGCTATCCCAACATCTCCAGTGGCGGCTCCACGTTTATTGTAAAGCACCCCTGACTTTGGCCCCCAGTGGCCCCCAGTTGGGCGCTATATAATGCTGTCATGAACAATAAAACAAAATTCAAATGGTTGGCCCCCATGATTAGCAGGGTTTGCCACCCCAACGGCCCCCACTTGCCTCCCACTGCTAGAGCCCCACCACTACATCCTCCCACTGCTACATTTCCCAACAACTACTTCCCCCCAAGCTCGACATATCCTCCCACTGCTCCAGGTCACAAATCGCACCCTGGTACATAGGCCTATATATAGTAGTATTTCTGATTGCATATGCAAGGCGCTTCCTATTGTGGGATTGTGAGAGCTTGCCCGTTTTGAGATCTACATCTGATAACGGCTGACATATTTTTTTCATAGAACATGTTCAACATAAATCATAAGCAAAATGATCATGTAGAAAAATAAATTGAATATTATATAAATCCTTAATTACGTACACTATAGGGCCTATTGCTACAAATTAACCGAGCAACAAGGAGTAGGCCTACATTAATCCAGTGGCGTAGCGAGGGGGCAGTGGAGGCGAACCGGCCCGGGTGGTACTTGCTGTAGGGGCGGCATTTTCGAGATTTTATAATTTTTAAATTGTTTACTTTTATGATGCGTTATAAGGTTTTTTGTCAGGAATTTTTGGGAAGTTGATAACGTTTTTTTTTTGTCAGCTTTTCAGGGAAGTTGATAACGCCAGATTTTTCAGGTTTTTGGCGGCAGATTTTTCGGAGGCGGCACTTCCCCCCCCCCCCGGCGGCACTTTGCCTCGCTACGCCACTGCATTAATCATTTTAAAGCAATATTTAGTACTAGTTGGAGACTAGATATAGGCCTACCAAAGGGAATTCATATAATTCCCGTAAGCCGGTATCCTACTTATAGATAAGCACAGTAGATGTCTTAATGTCAATATATCAGTATTTTAGAAAGCATTTTAATTATTGCTGAGTTCCATATTTGAATTTGCCAATGCTGCGTCAAGCAGTGGCGGCTCTAGGATTTGGCAGGTGAGGGGCCGTTGGGGTGGCAACTTCTAATCATGGGGGCAACCATTGGTTGTTTAATGTATGTAGCATTAAGTATAGGGTCCCAACTGGGGGGCCACTGGGGGGCCAGGCACTCATTGGGGGGCACGGGTCCCCTGGCCCCCCGGTGGAGCCGCCACTGGCGCCAAGTGCAAATCAATCACTGAGGACCATGCCGTTACTAAGAAGCATGAAAAGCGTTGACCCCAAGTAGGCCCAATTACTTGCATTAGAACTGAAGTAGCCTAGCTGTTACAGCGAACATGCAGGTAGGCTAACGGCCGCAATAGAACATTTTTTACGGATTCCTCCTGTTGACTTGACTTGAAAGTTGAAACTCACTGTCTCGATCGAATCCGATCCATAAAAGACGAACATTCGAATGAAATATACAAAACAGGTTCTCAGTTTCTTTTGAGGCGAGACAAACTGCTGTCGTAGACATTGGTCTACCCATTAGTCCCCAATGACAGTGGCGAAATTTTTTTTAAATGTATTCCCATGCAAATTTTATTTTTTGAGGCGATTTTTGGCAAATTTTTGGGTGAAACCCCTCCTTGGCGGCTATTGACGAATTTTTTTTAAAAAACCCCCTTCCGGAAATCCTGGCTACGCCACTGCCCAATGACACGGCTAACTGAAATAACAATTATAAGTAGGCCTAATGAAATTAAAATTCAATCACTTGCATAGGGCCTACATCAAAATCCCCTTCATATGAACCCCTTTGAGCTCCGTGGGCCTCGGGAGTCGGAACAATGTACATACAGACTAAAAGAGGCCTGAGAGTAGTAGTAATGAATAATAATAATAAAAATAGTTCTAGTAGTAGTAGTAGTAGTAGTAGAGCAGTAGTAGTAGTAGTAAGTAGTAGTAGTAGTAGTAGCAGTGATGGGCAACTAACTAAAAAATATTAGTTAAACTATAACTAAATTTTAACTAAAAATAAGTAGTTAAACTTTTAGTTGCTAACTAACTTTCTAAAATAGTTAACTAAACTAAAAAAATGTAGTTAAACTTTTTCAACTAATTTTACAACTATTTTTCATGTATCAAATAATTAAAATTCAAAAACATTTCAAAACATAGACGATGCTGGCAGCATCAACACGTCAGTCAATGAACCATTGAATTAATTAATCATTGATTGTCTATTTAAGTCTTAGTCTAGACTGCAGGAACACAAGTTTGTCAAGAGTCTCATCGCTTTACTTTTGGTCGGCAAAAGAACACTGAAATTCTTGCAGTCATTATGAGCTTGGTTTGAGTCCTTTAACTTCAATTTGACTTCTTCGCAACACATGTTTACTAATTCATTTTCACTTTTCCGTTGCTAGAAAACGCTATATACTTATGATGTAATTCAATATTGTATATAATTCCAACTAAAGATAAACGACTTCATATAAAAGCATTTCCCGCTTACCAACGAGATCAAAGATCGTAAGTGACCAAGATCAGTGATATATGGTGTTATCGTTGTCATGAAAAAATTACCCAGAAGGGAATAGATAAAAGGTACTGTAATTTCGGATCACCAACTAAAATTTTTTAGTTAAACTATTTAGTTATTAACTAAACTTTTTAGTTAAACTATCATTTTAACTAAACTATTTATATTTAATTAAACTATGAAGCTAACTAAAAAAGTAGTAAAACTTTTAGTTAGCAACTAATTAGTTAAATAGTTGCCATCACTGAGTAGTAGTAGTAGTAGTAGTAGTAGTAGTAGTAGTAGTAGTAGTAGTAGTAGTAGTAGTAGTAGTAGTAGTAGTAGTAGTAGTAGTAGTAGTAGTAGTAACGAATAACGATGACGATATATTTCTTGTGAGCGTTCAGTTGTGCAGCGCCATCCTGCTATGCGTAGTCCCTGTTATGCTGATCCCAGATTCCCAGTATTCGGATCCTTCGTCGTCGGATGTGGAAGAGGTGGAAAAATGTCTGGAAACGTCGGAATGGAGCAGTTGATTCCGGTCGTAAATCGCCTCCAGGACGCCTTCGCCTCCCTCGGCGTCCCTCTCGGCCTTGACCTGCCACAGATCGCTGTCGTCGGCAGCCAGAGCGCCGGCAAAAGCAGCGTACTCGAGAACTTCGTCGGTCGGTGAGGGACAACAGGGCAATAATAATAATAATAATAATAATAATAATAATAATAATGATGATGATGATGATGATGATGATGATGATGATGATATTATTATTATCATAATTATAATTATAATAGTTATAATTTTAATAATTATAATTATTGTAATTATGATTATAATGCGCTTCTATAGCGCCATTTATGATACGCAGAAAGGTATTGCTCGGTGGTCCTGCAAATCCATTACGTGTATTCTGGCGAGAATTTTTACGGCTTCCCGTGTACAATTGCACTTTGGTGGAGGAATTGAGGCATGAATGATGCCAGTTGCCGACACTCAGACTCGAGCCCTAAAAGCACAAAAGTATGCAGTTTGTTAGTTTCTCTTGTGTGAAATTCCAATGCATCAATGTAATAATAATAATAATAATAATAATTATTATTATTATTATTTTATAATTAATAATAATTTGATTTTAAAATTTATTTATATGATCATTAAATACTACTACTGCTACTACTTCTGCTGCTGCTGCTGCTACTACTACTAATACTAATACTACTACTAAATAATAATAATAACAATTGTACATTGTGCCCTGTTGCAGTTGGACTTGTGGTCTGTCTGCACTCTGCAAAGTAGCCTTTTCACGCATCTCTGTCCATTGTAGATCTTCGTTTCTTTCACTTGCTTCAGTGACGCTTCTCTGGACTCTAGCGCTTCAGTGATGTTATCTATCCAGCTTTATCTTGGCTGTCCAATAAAATTAATGAAACAGCATTAATGTGTCTGTTGATGATATTTGAAATCCATATGTAGAATGTGTGTAGATCAATGCCACAGAAATCCTGTTAGGTTGGGAAACAGTAAAGAAAGTTAAATAAATTATATGTTTATAAATTTATTTAATATGGTTAAATTGTTTGTGGTTGAATACCATTCTAGTATGTTGAGTAACTATAGTGGTTTTCAAATAGTCTAACTTAGAACCCTAAACCACATGAAATCACATTATTATTATTATACCACTGAGGCATGTCTGACCATGAATGTGATGTAAATTGTCTGTTTTTGTTTTTGTGTGTTTCTGTTTTAGAGATTTTCTTCCCCGAGGTTCTGGGATTGTGACAAGGCGCCCCTGGTGCTGCAACTTATCAATGCAAAACAAGGTAGAAATTTTGATGAGCAACCAGAAAAACTGATTTTTCTGTTATTTTATGATGCCATTGAAGGACCTTTGGAAATACTATAGAATGATTTTGCCATAGTAAATAAATATTTGGTTTTCAAATCCTGCAAATGTCAACTTTCAGATAAGAATTTGCTGTATGTCATGTATATAGTTGTATGAGTTGTATATGTATGCTTATAGTTTATGGGTGGGTCAGTGGTGTAGCGTGGGTTGGCGCTGCCGGGCGGAAGAGCAACAACACCGTCCCCAAATAGGTCTGATGAGCAAAAAAGGTCATCAATGCTAGTGTGTGTGTCGTTTGTTTATTTCATTAATATATTTGTACCTTTGCCAATGCTGTGGCAAGCTATTTCTATTTTCTTCTGCTTGGAAATGCATTTTTTTAAACTCCTCAATATGCCACCCATAGGAACGTGCTGCCCTGGGTGGACCACCCCTCTGCCCCCATTCTTGCGCCACTGGGGTGGGTGATGTTTCAGACACCTCTTGCTGGTAAATACTCAAATTATGTTACAATGATGAGTCTGTTTTAGATTATTTTGCCTATTATTATTATTATTATTATTATTATTATTATTATTATTATTATTATTATTATTATTATCTGACAATTTATTTAGCCCTATAACAGGGCCTAAGCCAAAATCAAGAGTGTTTCACAACATAAGGTTAGCAGTCAAACGACGCATTGAACAAATGTGTCTTTAGATTCTTTACGAACTTATCGGTTATCGAGTTAGTGACAAAGTCTGGAAGGGCGTTCCATAAGATTGGATTGCCCGGGTGACCGATCTTTCTCCTAGCATCTTAGTTTTAGACATATGTGCATTATGAATTATGTATTTTAAGGAAACAACGCATTTCAATTGTTGTTTCCAAAATTGATTGTTTTAGAGTATGCAGAATTTATTCACTGCAAGGGTCGTATCTTTACCGACTTTGAAATGGTGCGCAAAGAAATTGAGGACGAAACTGACAGAGCAACTGGGATGAACAAAGGAGTCTCAAATGTACCGATTAACCTGAGAGTTTACTCTCCTCATGGTCTGTCATAAAATGTTGCTATATTTTAAAACAAATCAATAAGCTTTTTGAGTTTTTTTAGTTATTATCCATGGATAAACTGAAAATTAATAAGACTAAATTTATCTGTATTCAATCAATAGCAGACCTTTTATTGTTTGTTTCAATAAATGAAATAATCTACCCATTTTGGAGACATAAGGTTTGAATTTTGTCTTTTCTCATGCCAGATTTATTTATTTATTTAATTATTGACAACTTATATAGCACAGTAGAACAAAGCTAAGGCCTACAACAAGAGTGCTTAACACAGTTCATATCCTATATTAAATAAGTATGTCTTCAAATTTCTAATGAATATCCCAGCTGAGTCTGCTCCAGTCACATAGTTTGGAAGAGAGTTCCACAGGGCCAGATTCCCCGCACGAATGATCTTTCCCCAAACGTAGGGGTCTTGGATGGGGAGGGACCAACAACTGCACTCTCCATCCAGACCTGATAACTGAGCTCTCTAGTTCACAGTCGATCTTCGAACAAGCACAGTTAGATATTCGGGACAGAGCGGATCGTATAAAGCCCGATACGTTAGCCAATAGCGCTCGTAGATAATGCGCTGTGGAACACGGAGCCAGAGATATTGCAGTTATTTCATTTGATGTTCATTGATTTAGGAATAATAAAATTATTTATGTAATTCAGAAACAATTTGCAATTGCTGTGACTATATTGTATTGATTGCCTATGGAAAATTTCAGGTAAAGGATTATGACTCATGGACCCGATTTGAACATTTGTACCATGTAAAAACATTACCTGCCTAACGACAAATTGTCTTGACCTTCTAGTCTTGAATCTGACCTTGATTGATCTGCCGGGGATGACGAAAGTGCCGGTGGGCGACCAGCCCCAAGACATCGAAATTCAGATTCGTAACATGCTTCTTGAGTTCATCAGTAAGGAGACGTGTCTTATCCTGGCAATTTCACCGGCCAATTCTGATCTCGCCAATTCCGACGCGCTGAAAATATCGAAGGAAGTGGACCCGCAAGGTTAGGAAAGGCAGATTCAGCATCAGATCATACAGGAAGGGGGAATCTTCCTTCCCCCCACTGCCCAACTGCATTCCCCCTACTGCTACATCCCCCCACAGCTACTTTCCTCCACTGCTACATTTCCCAACAACTACATCCCCCCAGCTCGACATGTCCCCCACCCCCACTGCTCCAGGTCACATTACTTGTTTTGGAAAAAGTTGTATTCAAACCAAAAAATATACGAATAAATGAATACGATCTCAGTTCTATTATTTGCAAAGGGAAACCTCGGCTAGGGACTTGAAAAAGAAACTAAAGATATTCCTCTTTTCAAAACAGTGCTACTAAACTGATGTGTACAATGCTCTTGCAATAATTTTTGCTACATATATAGCACCATTTCAATAATATTTATTATAAATTAGGGGGTGTGGTGGAATAGTGGTAGGATTCTGGGCACACAACTGGAAGGTGGTGGGTTCAAATCTGACCTTAGCCACTGCGTAGTGACCATGGACAGGTTGGACAAGTGGACCCTCTTGACTTGCTCCACACTTAAAAACGATTCTTCACTTTGTGAATGGCATAACGTATGTTAACTGTCATATAATAGTAGTAGTAATAAACTTAAAAATAATAATTAAAATTTAATTAAACCGGATGCAATGAATTCAGACACTTAAATCTTTCTAGAATTAAATTTAAGAAGGAATGCTAAGATATTGTCAAGAATTCTCTGATCAAAAGAATCAAAGAAAAAGGACAAAAATTTCAACTGATTTGTGATTATATACTGGAAAAAATGATGGAAGAGTTCTTAAGGAGATTAGTTTTTTGCTGCACATACTTTATGACTTTAGTTTGCCTAATGCTAAAGCCTAACATAGATCACTTCGTTAGGAATCTCTTGCAGTTTCTGTAATATGTCTAATCTTTTAGAACTGTTTTAATTGATTATTTCTGCATTTGTGATTATTTACAATGAATTGTCAGGTTTTGTCGGTTTAGTTTCAGCTGAAGTTTTGTTATTGCTCAGGCAGGGTACAAGGAATTCTCTTTGTCGTTTCAGGTCTTCGTACCATCGGCGTTATAACGAAACTGGATCTGATGGACGAGGGAACCGACGCTCGGGACATCCTGGAAAATCGCCTGCTGCCGTTGCGAAGAGGTGGTTGCATCAAGTGAATTTAATTCACACCCAATCCCCACTTAATCCCCCAATTCCTGGCCGCCTGGGTATTGATTAATGAGCTATGATTCGTAATTTATTTGATTTTATTATTATTTAGTATGATTTATTTTGCCTATTATTTTTACATGTGAATGGATTTTGTATAAAAGTGAGTATGCAGCTCTGTAGCATTAACTTCAAAAGAGTTGAACATTGAATCTTTGATGTTTTTGGATTTGTTATCTACTGCTGGCATTGGAGTATTTGTTATTGTATGCCAAACCATTTGTTAAGAACCTTTTGTAAACCTTGTAATTTTGTAATCTTGTAAACCTCTCGTGAACCTCTTGTAATAGGTTACATTGGAGTGATAAACCGAAGTCAGAAGGACATTGAGGGGAGGAAAGACATCAGAGCAGCAATTGCTGCAGAGAGGAAGTTCTTTCTCACTCATCCATCATACAGGTATTTAGAATGTGCAGGTATTTAGAACAGACAGGTATTTAGAACATGCAGGTATTTAGAACATGCAGGTATTTAGAACAGACAGGTATTTTTAACACTTTTCTAATTTTTTTTCTTGCACTTTGAGTTTTATTATAAATACCACATTAATTATTGTTGTTATGGAACTATAGGGTTGTATGAGAGGCACACCTTTATCTAACTGAAAAGAGACTTTAGCAGACATATTTGAGATTTTAGACATTACTTGAATGACTTATCAGGTTTCCATTAGCAGACGACCAAATTTCATGCAAATTGTTATTTGTTTTTTGTAAAGCTCTTTGCTAAATTCTCTTGTATGAAATTCACCAAACAGTTAAGGTGAACTTGCCAAACATGGGATAGTGTGCAATTAGAGATTTGAAAAATTAGATTTTTGCTCATGCGCAGTTATTTATTTGGTGTAAAATTCGGGGTGTCTTTCTTTTAGACTATTAGAATAAGAGGGTTTTTTTCAAACAGCTGTGGTAGTACAGACCTTTAGAAATTTAGATCTTTCTGAAAAATGTATTTAAAATCTATATTATTGCCTATATGACAGTGGTGTGTGAAGTAACTGTACGTCCATCTGGTTGATTGAAGGCACATGGCCGATCGTATGGGAACTCCGTATCTTCAGCGAATCTTGAATCAGCAGCTGACCAATCATATCCGGAATTCACTGCCGACCGTTCGTAATAAGCTCCAGTCACAGCTGCTGGCGATGGAGAAGGAGGTGGATGAATACAAGAATTTCCGACCCGATGATCCAACACGAAAGACTAAAGCTATGATGCAGTATGTTGCTTTTTTGATTTCTATGTTCTGGATGTCACACTGGATGAATGTAAAGTACATGTATAGTTATAATAATAATAATAATAATAATAATAATAATAATAATAATAATAATAATAATAATAATGACGACAACAATAATAATAATAATAATGATGGTGATATTAATGATAATAATAATAATAATAATAATAATATTAATAATAGTAATAACAATGATGATGATGATGATGATGATGATGATGATGATGATGATGATGATGATGATGATGATGATGATGAATATCGTTGGCATAGCCACAAGGGGGACCGGTGGGGCCAGCCCCTCCATAATTGGGCTGGGATCAGTCATGGAATTTGCTCAAAACTTATGGAAATTTTCGGAGAGGTTAGGGTGGTTGTCAGCAGAATCGATATATGTAACTGTATTGCAGCTTATGGTAACTCAGTAGCAGATCATAATTAAAGTCTCTTTAAAATACGTGCCAGAGCTCACCGTTTGATTTTAACGTTGCTAAACATTTCTGTAATGCTCTCCCAAACTTAACTTGGAAAATAAAAACATGACAGAGGTGGTTGCATCAAGTGAATTTAATTCACACCCAATCCCCACTTAATCCCCACTTAATCCCCACTTAATCCCCACTTAATCCCCACTTAATCCCCACTTAATCCCTTGGCATCTTGACAAATCTGACCACAGTTGGTGATTTTGATTCGCGACATTAATAGTTTCTGGATTTTGGCTTTTGATGTTCTCCGCTTCTTTTGGAAATTTTAGGATGGTGACAACGTTTGGTCAGGATTTGGAAAAGAGCATCGAGGGCGCCGGCAGTGAGATCAGTACACAGGAACTGTCTGGGGGAGCTAAGATCAACCGAGTATTTCACGAGCGTTTCCCATTCGAGCTCGTTAAAGTACGGCGTTGTTTCTTTCGTTGTTTTTTTCAGTTCAGCATTTAAATAGTTCAGCAGGTTGTACCGTGGTCTTTTGGGCCATACCGTGGTCATTTGGGCAGTACCGTGGTCATTTGGGCAGTACCGTGGTCATTTGGGCAGTACCGTACCGTAGTCTTTTGGGCAGTACCATGGTTTTTGGACAGTACCGTGGTCTTTTGGGCAGTACCATGGTCTTTTTATGTTTAAAGATTGAAGATATAGAATAGAAATGGTTAGTTTAGATTTAAAGTAAAGTAAAGTTTATTGCTTTCAACTATAAATGAATAAGATTACATCTGTCATTATAACATATACAGTAAAGTAATCAAAAAACAGTTGATGTCTTAATTTCTTCAAAAAACAAAAGTCAAAGTATCATAATTAATATATAACAGTCAATTTGAAGAACATAATAGACAGTCAATTATATGGCTTAAGTTACTGTCTAAGAAAAAAGAAACCAAAATTATTCTCATTAAGAAATTAATATTCTACATCTTATTGAATACATCAGTTGGAACCAATAGGTACTAAAAGGGTCCAGTGTTCCTGCAGGGAGGTACCCTAAGAATGTGGTAGTAATTTAGTAAAATTACTTTTTGCTATTTTGCCTGTTCAGATTTGCATATGTGTCGTACTGTAGATGGAATTTGATGAGAAAGAACTCCGGAAGGAGATTACATATGCGATCAAAAACATCCACGGCATCAGGTCTGCTATTCGGAATATTAACTGCGTATTGCTCAGTTTTCTCATTACTTCCTATCATTATTACATTGGTGTTATTATAAAGGACCAGATACAGATCTTTAGTAGTTTAAGTTCACACATGCACACAATGACACAATGTTTCTCACTGTGTGGCCCAAAGCTTTAGAATTCATTACCAATATCACTTCATATAACTAACAATTTATCATCTTTTAGGTCTGGTCTTAAAACACATCTGTTTGACTTGGCTTATCCCCCTTAGATTGCTCTCCCGCTTTTCTGACTGATCTTTCCGGCTTGACCTGGCTCTAATTCTATTTGGATTTGGTGCGCCATCGGCTGATGCCCTGGGCATTATGATAGTGGCGCCATAGAAGTTTATTGATTGATTGATTGATTGATGACACATACATGCATGTTTCAGTCATGATTGACATAAAATCCAAGCACTAGACATCAGTAAAATTGCTAAGAATGACAATTATTCATTACACACACATGCAAGTAAGTGCTTGGCACTAGAAGTTCCATGTCACAGGTCCTGCTATGGATAATGTTACACGATGAGTCTATAACTTATTATCTCACTTATGTTTAGTATTTGGCTGCTAGGTGGCATCTAGTTGTATTTCCTTTCCTGTATGATTGTATGATCTCTTAACCATTTATTACCTTCTTTACTTTTCTATATTATTATTCATACCACTTCTAAGTACCTTAGATAAATACAACTCAAGATACTCTTACCTTTAATTTTTTTGAATTCTATAATTAGTACTGTCACTTCTAAATTACCAAACCAAATAGGTTGATCGTCTTACGGGTTTTATACCCTTTGGCCAACCCATTTCTCAAATTAACTATATATTTTTTGCATATTATGATGTTTTTTTTCACATGATAAGAAATGAGTTAATTTTTTATGCTTAATCTCTGTATGTGTAATCTTGAGAAATAAAAATTGATTGATTGATTGATATGATAGGGTGTCATTTCTTCTGGTTTCTGGTACTATCTTAGACTGTAATGGAGTTTCATGTGTAATAAAATATATTAAAAATTGTGTCTAATCCTTAGTTTCCAACAACTCGAGCCATCCCATGTATAGGTAATATTGTAAAGTGCTCTTGTCTTTGGCCATTTTTGCCATGCTTATTGTGCTATATAAATTGTCCAACTAATAATAATAATAATAATAATAATAATAATAATAACTATTATAAAAACTAATAATAATTTAATAATATATAATAATAATAATATATAATAATAAATATATATATTTTTTATGCCCTGTTAATAAAGAAAGTGTCCGCAATACTAGCTATTATGACAAAAGAGAAAGTCTTGATGGTTATATGTGCTGAACATCTTTATTCTATCTATCCATCCCAATATATATATATATATATATATATATATATATATTAATTATATAAATTGTATGCATTTGGATTTCACATGTTCTATTTTAGAACTGGGTTATTTACTCCTGACATGGCGTTTGAAACTATAGTGAAGAAGCAGATTGATCGACTGAAGGAACCATCTCTGAAGTGCGTTGATTTGGTTGTCACTGAGCTCACCAATGTTGTACGTCACTGCACAGAAAAGGTGGACGCCATTGATGTTGTATTCTTTTATTAATTTTAAATTTTAAACCGTTGACCGATCATCTTTATTGTCATCGAGCGTGCACATTTTGCCTAATCAAGACCTCTAAGTGCTTTTATTTGTCCGATATGGCATTTGCTCTCTTTTATCTACATCTTATTTTTTATATATTTTATATGCAATATCACTTTGCACGTTTTTCTTTAGTTTTTCTGTATTTTTACAATGACTCTATCATCTATTCAAAATCTGTTTTTCTGTGTTAGAAAAAAACATATAACACCTATCGTTGATCTGTTTGTTAATTATTATTATTAGTAGTAGTAGTATTAGTATTATTCGTATTATTAGTATTATACAAGCCAACTTATATAGCGCAGTACACATGAATAAAGTTCAAAATCAAAAGCGCTTTACAGTCCAAATGTTAAATGTGTTATTTGCTTGTTTTTGGTGGTTTTTAGATGGCTCGTTTCCCTCAGTTGCGGGAGGAAACAGAACGAATCGTCAACACGCGTGTTCGAGAGAGAGAACAGAAGACAAAGGAACAGCTCATTCTCTTTGTACAGATTCAGTTGGCGTATATGAACACTAACCACGAAGACTTCATTGGATTTGCCAAGTAAGTGTATTTGCGTACTACATACTAGGGCTCTCTGTTTAATGTGATTATGCGATCGCCTATTTAACAAATTTCTTAATGCGCAGCATTTTCTTTCGTTTTTTCCACACACGCGATTTCTGCATAAATATGAGGTCTTTTTATCCACATCTTTGTTATTTTAGTCACATATATAGCATTTTTTGCCCTTTTCCTAATATAGGCATAAATTATATAGATTTGCAGGGGATCAGTGCCAGAAGAAAGTGTACTGGGGCCTGAAGAATGTAAATATGCCACTGTGTATTGTATATCTGTATGTATGTATGTATGTAATAAGGACAGTTGTATGAGTTGTAATGTTTTGTGCTTAAACTGTTACAGTGCACAGCAGAGTTCAGAAAATTCAAACAAGAGAAAAGTTAGCAATCAAGTTAGTATCATATATGATCGTGTATAGTTTGAGGGTTATTCAGCCATTCTTCATCGGCTGTTTTCATTATGATCTGCATCTACAGCTGAGTATTTATTTATTTCAAGACAATTTCTATAGCACCGTGCACTCAGGCTAAGGCCTATGACAAGGGCGCTGCACACACATAGTCAACCATATCCTAAACTAAAAAGGTGCGTCTTTAGTTCTCTCAGGAACGGCCCAGCTGAGTCGGCCTCAGTCACTGCGGTCACATTAGTATATGTAGTGTATTTACATGCAGACTGGGATAATAAATCAAGCCAAGTTCACACTTTTTTGTTTAGCTTGCTCATTTCATTGGAAGTTAGGTATTGTTATTGTATTGATCCAGTTGACATGAACAATATTTAATAATTATAATAATAAATTGATAATATTAATTTAATTATTACAACAGCAGTAATGTGATTTCAGTGGTTTAGGAGGCTAAGTTTGCCTATGTGAAAACCACTATATTTACTCTTAGCATTTAGTAAACCCATTTTTCTGAAATAACATTTGAATCCATTTATTGTTTCAACTGTTACAGCCTTTTGATCCAAACTGTTCTATAAATCCACTAGTAGCACTATTAGAATTTTTTTTTGGGGGCCAACATTTTCTTTTAGAGTTTACATTTGTAACCTGTGGTGCCGCTATAGTGTGCCAATATAAAGAAACACTCATGTGACACATCTCATTTCTCAGTAATTATTTTGTATGTTTAAAATATTTTTGATTTGATTGCTTTGATGATATTGTTGGGTGTTTTACTGTCTGAGTTTAAGGTTTTCTCTACAAATTATGAAATCATGAAATTTTCTCTGCAGGTAATTCGAAAGGGTTGGTTGGCTTTGCATAACATTGGCGTGTTTAAAGGCAAGCATGAGTGTTGGTTTGTTCTGACGGCCGAGAATCTTATGTGGTTTAAGGATGAAGAGGTTCGTTGAATGTTTTTGGGTTTCACTCATAGACTTATTATTTATTTTTAGCAGAATAATTCTGTCACAAAACGCAAGTCGAGTGACGTTGGAAGTATTTGTCGTTTCAGCATAGATATTACAGCGCTCATTACGCTGTGACGCAATAAATTCTGCTCCCTTTTTATTTTGGCTATAACTCTGTCAAATTTTGACCAATGTTGACGAGGCTCAGTAGCATTGTAACTGAAAGAACCCCGGCACGAAAAAAAGCACATCATAATTATTTGTGTACATGGTCTAAATTTGGCAACGGTAATCATAGTGTTTGCAGCAAATATGCATTATATTGCATGTGCATTGCGTGTGGTTTATGCATTTGTGGCAAGACCTGTTACGTTATTTATGCGAGAACAGTTGCGATATTATATTGGCAGTGCAGAGATGTACACATTTATGCTTGTTGTTATTGATCTGGTTTGTCTTTTATTTTTCAAGGAGAAGGAGAAGAAGTTTATGCTCTCACTTGATAACATCAAACTGCGCGACATAGAATCTGGTTTCATGTCACGGAGATATCAGTTTGCTCTGTTTAATGTTGAAAGCAGGTGGACATATTGATTTTATACTTGCTTTGATTGCTGTGATAATTAATAATATAGATGATGATAAATAATAATGTAGACGGTGATGATAATATAATTAATGATGTAGATGATAATTGCCAATGTAGATGGTGATAATTAATAATGTAGATGATAATTAATAAAATAGATGATAATAATAAAAATAATATAGATGGTGATAATTACCAATGTAGATGGTGATAATTAATAAGGTAGATGATGATTTTAATGTAGATGATGATAAAAATAACACATAGGCTACTTGTTTTGTCAATAAATTATAATTTAGTCGGAAAATTGCAAATCTAGTCATCAAATTTAAATTCAAATGGAATCCTAGGTGTTGATTACAGTTAATTTAAAAGTAAAATTTTATAAGGTCTGCAAGTCGTCGCAAACATTTCCAAGAGACCACCGCGCAAGAAATCCCAAAAAAGTTTGAGAACGGCTGCGACATTTCAATTTGAAGAGGAATGTTTTCGAAACTTTTTATGGCAGAAATGTTTATAAAGACTACAAACAGCTTGAACTATCCGCTGATACCCAGGAGGACATGGACAGCTGGAAAGCCTCTTTCCTTCGCGCTGGCGTCTATCCGGAGCGCAAGCAGGATCCATCGGATGAAGGCGTAAGAATTTTCACCATCTCTGCGTGTGCTAAGGACTGAGAGAGTCCTCTGCATAATTGGCAGAGGTGTTCTTAGCTCAGACTTGTATGTATGTTTTAGAAAGACTGTTGCAATCAAATATGCTGCATTTTTTCATATTACATGTACCATTTCATCATTAGGCAATTTGTTTATTATTTATTACTTAAACAAAGTAATTCTTTCTTTCCTTCTGTCGTTACCTTTTGGGTTGGACGATGGGTCTGAATGAGTTCCTTCCACTTCTGTCTGTCTCTTGCTGCTCTGGTCAATTGGATGAAGTTCATTTGCATTTCTTCTGCATCCTCTTTTAAAGTTTTCTATCCATGTTTTTCTTGGTCTTCCTTTTCTCATTTCCCCTTCAACACAGTTGTATAGCATATTCTTCGATAGTCTTTCTTCCTTCATTCTTTCAATATGAGCACACCATTTCAGTCTTTGTTTCCGTATTGATTCAAGTAATTAAAATCTCCTTTTCTTTGAATTTGTTTAAAAAGTCATCATATGATGCTGATGTACTTTGATTAAGGATTAAGATTTTATTTTGTTTTGTAATTGATTCTCTTACTTTATGGGTGTATGGCCACACGGTTTGTTTTCTAAAGCACGACAAGGACGACATCGGATCGATTGACCCGCAGCTCGAGAGACAAGTGGAGACGATCCGCAATTTGGTCGATTCGTACCTGAAGATCATTCACAAGACTCAGCGCGATCTCGTTCCGAAGACGATCATGCACATGATCGTCAACGAGGTCGGTTAGCTTGGCTGCTTCACTGTGCCATTGCTGTTAACCCCTTAACTGGGTACCCCGAGTAACACTTGTCCATTTTACATTGAGTTACAAATAGTTGCCCAGTTAAGGGGTTAACCGCAGTGCGTGGTAGCAACAGAGCAGATTGTGATGCGCGAACTGATGCCGCGGACAAATCTGTCGCGTGTGTAAAGCCGCCGATCTGTGAACAGAACGAAATTGATTTGAATGCTTAACAGCGTGAATCTTTGCGTGGTTCTTAGGTAGCGCATGAAGTCATTATCACTGGCGCGGCTTGCTGAGACCCGAGACTGCTCTGACTTTTGCCTGGTGGTATTTTTCCGTGGAACATATTGAACAGGATGCTTGTGTACCTTTGTATAAGTGGGTGGTCCCAGGGTGGACTGTGTATGTAGGGAGCCAGATGATGGGCTGGGTAGTCGACTCATGGAATCCTGGTCATTCGGGTTTCTTAAGTGTCCACTTTCAGGCTTTTCCATGTCCAGAAGGGAGGACTGGAGTAGGCAGTTGCCTGCAACAGAAGCCAGAAAGGCGGAAGGTACAGATATGGATACACAATAGCTGGCTGTAGGATAGTTTGTAATATACGCACATGTTGTTGCTGTTATTAATAGATTTATTTGTATATTATTTCGTCCTTCCACTTATATGTGTTTCCTATGGACATTAAGTTGTCACCAGATGGCATTGATTGTGTACTGGTATTTTTTTGAATTTGTGCTGTCTTTGATTCTTGTGGGAAGACCATCTTGATTAAATTTGATTAAATTTATCGGATCAATCTTCCATAATGACATCACAACACAAGCCCTTCATTTAACATTATGTAGAAATATATGCATACGTTATCACATATATGAATTCATCATGTTATTTCTATAGATGCATGGATTATGTTATAGGTAATCAGTATTATATTAGTTGCTAACATTTGGTCTTTACATTTGCATTTGATCTTTACATTTGGTCTTTACATTTGGTCTTAAAAGACAGAGTAACTGGATTGGACACATACTAAGAGGAGAATCATTACTCAGAACAGTAATTGAGGGAAGAATATCAGGAAGAAAGACAAAAGGAAGACCAAGGAGGATGCTATTCACCTGGATGATGAAAACAGCGTCACAAGACCTATGCAGAAATCAAAGAAGAAGCAAGACGCTGAGAGGAATGGAAACAATGGAGCCCTGAACATGTCCCAGGACAGAGAACATGATGATGATGATTTGGTCTTTATATGTAACTCTTGGCTAGCAAATATATTTGCAATATGTAAATTTTTATCCTATGTGTGCTTAAATTAAAGTATTCTAATTTAACAGATGAAAGAGTTTGTTCACTCAGAATTGTTGGCTCATCTTTATTCATCCCGAGATCAGGTACATTTTAAAGAAATATTCTGTATAAATTGAATTTAAGAATATTTCGTTGCATTTATTCTTGATAAGCTTATTATTGAGTGTCTGAGATTACAACTTGCTTAGCATTGCTTTTATTTGGCGAATATTTTGACGGGAAATGTCGTAATTGTTGCATTTTAATTTCACAAAGTCCTTGAGTTACCATGCATTACTAATTTCTGTTATTTGTTTCGGTAAATACTGTAACTTTTATTATTAGAGTTTGGTATAATTTGTAGTTTCAAGACTTTTACAGTTATAGAGCTAAAATTCACTGCAGTATCTCTGTTTAACCTTTGAACAACAACAAATCTGAAATATTTTTGTAAGTGAAAGATTTTGACCAGTTCACTGCCGATAAATTAGCCGCCATTGTTTATATATTTTACAGAATCTGTTAATGTTTCGCCAGTGCCATATTCTAATGCAGTTCCGTACTCGTGGTACTTCCAAGAGGTCTTTGCTTAGAACTTACGGTGCTATAGAAGTTATGGCGCTATGGAAGTCGTCTTATTGGATAAATAAATATAAAAAGATTTAAAAAAACTGAAATCACATTTTAGAATTCTATGATGGAAGAGTCTGCTGAAGAAGCACAGAGACGAGATGAGGTGCTTCGCATGTACCACGCCACAAAAGACGCGCTGAACATCATAGCCGATGTGAGCACTTCCACCGTGTCCACGCCGGTTCCACCCCCTGTAGATGACGACTGGATCAAACCTGCAGACTCAGGTCGATTTTCCAACAATGGGTAAGATTATTAAGATTATTATTATTAATATATTATTATTATTGTTATTATTATTATTATTATTATTATTATTATTATTATTGTTATTATTATTGTGAAAAGTTCCGTGGAAGGTGATTGCGTTAAATCTCTGGTTGTGTCACGAATATTTGTTGAAGGAGAAAGAATGTCTCTCTTTCATCTCCAGATTGTTGTGATAGGATACATACTATTGTTGTTGTTTTTGTTATTATTATTATTATTATTATTATTGTTGTTGTTGTTGTTGTCATCATTATTATCCAATGTTGTTACTGGCACTCCGCCTTGGGTATCATTTTATGATTTTCCATGCTGGTCCCAAGCCTGTATAACGGAGGAGGGTTTGGTGACTGGGTGCAAATACAGTCTCCTGTAAAAAGCATAAAGACAACACTGTCGATGGGCCTAGGAAGTTGGATGCATCAACTTCTTTATTATTTAAAAAATTGTGGATAACTTCACAATGAACTTTCTCCTGTTTTCAAATTCTTTGCAGTTGGAAAGTGTGGTGAGATTTGTGAAGAAGTTTTAATCAGGGGTTTAGTTTGTTTCTTAATCCTTTGCATTTGACAGTTTACATCTTAAGCCAAGCATTGTTCCTATATTTTGTGATAGGTCTGAATATGTTGTTTGAGATCATTTATTAAATAGACCGATGAATTTGTAGTTTCAGACGTTCTCACATGTTAAATGTAATCATGGTTGCTGCCCAAAATGGAGTTCAATATTATCCTTGAACATGTGTGAATCAATCTGATTGCTTAAATTTGGATTATTATTTGGACTAAATTGGCATTATTATGACATTTTTATGAAATTTGGATTATTATTTGGATTAAATGGGTGTTATGATGTTTTTTTTTATATTAAATTTGGATTATTATTTGGATTAAATGGGTGTTATGATGTTTTTTATTTGGATTATTATTTGGATTAAATGGATGTTATTATGATGTTTTTTTATATTAAATTTGTATTATTATTTGGATTAAATGGGTTTTATTATGATGTTTTTTTATTAAATTTGGATTATTATTTGGATTAAATTGGTGTTATTATGATGTTTTTTTTATTAAATTTGGATTATTATTTGGATTAAATTGGTGTTATTATGACATTTTTATGAGGAGTCAGATTTTACTTCCGTTACATTTCCAGACCTCCATCACCGAAAACCGCACAAGGACGACCTTGTCCAACCGGCGCGGTGACCCCACTTGGCACTCGCCCTGCTCCTTCGGCCCCGTCAAGGCCGGCCCCAACAGTCCCATCCCGAATGGGGCCAAGTCCAACTCCGGTGGGAAACATTCCATTCAATCTTCCACCTCCACTCATTCCATCGTAAGTCATGTTTGTACTATACAAATTATTGCTTTAAAATGTACAGTACATATTGTACGTTAATTATTGTGCAGATTGGCTGCGATGTACTATACAAAGCTATTGTGCTTGGTCTCCTAAATGTCACTTGTAAAGCTTTAGTATTAGACCTTCTGGCTAAGACAAAATGTCTGGCTAATCTCGCTTTTGTTTAGAGATGTTGAGCAATGATTGCTAACAAGCATTGTTTGCCATTTACATGTGACGTGGCAGCAACACGGCAAGATAAACGATGAATTGTTTTTAAATACTGTCAAACCTAATTATGATCACTCTTTGATGAAACAAGATTGACTTGGTTTAGTATGCTCGTATGAATTGTCTTTATCTCATTGACATGTTTCCTCATAATAAGGTCGTGTCATTTCAGGAGACCCGGACCTGGCCAACTCCCGCCTGGCATTCCAGACCGCCCTTTTGTCCCATCAAGGCCTCAGTAACCCAAACGGAGTGGATTTTCCAGTATCGACGCGTCTGACTACCGTGCCAGATCTGTATCTGACTGAATATCTGATTAAATTGCAGTCATCAGCGACTAGTCATTTTCTGTTAGATATTATTATCGTGTAGACATGCATTTGCAATGCACTTTACCACAATATCGTTATTGTGCAACGTGTAATCTAGTGTAGCTGTAGTAGTCGTGAAGTGAGCTCGCCGGTATCGAGTGTAGAAACTGTTTCTCGACGATTTTTCACCATTTTTAGGCGCTATCGATCTTTTCGAATTAGAGAAGTCAATGCATTGGTGTCGAATGTTTTTGCTAGAAATTTAGTGATTTGACTTTCATGTGCAGTATGTATGCGTGAAAGAGACCGCCTAAGATCGTATATGCAGCATACGGAAATTGTTGTAATTGTGGCTTTGCTGTTTGCTATTCAAATAGGCCAATGTGTTGTAGTTTTTCAGTAAGTTGTTTTCACTATTGCATGAATATTTGTGAGAATCAAAAGTCTGTTAAAAACCTCGTATTAAAGTTTTGTTTTCGCTGTTCTGTGAAAAATGTTTCCTGTGCTTCTCAGTATTGAGTTCACTGACTCCCGTGGCCGCCGTTGTAGTTATCCCCGACAATCCCATGTTGGATGGGACCCAGTTCTTCTCCATCCAGTGGCAGCGATTTCATTTAATTTTGGCCTACTACCACCAGTACTGCATTTATAGGCAGAGGAAGGGGGCAATTCCTGGCCACTGCTGCTTACTACCCCCACTGGTTCGCTCTATGCACCACAACTGGTTGGTCTGACTCAAATATCATTGTCTACCGCTCATTCCACATTTTGTTGTTTTTGCTCAAGATATTTGTGCATTATTGCTTTAGTATTTAAAAGGATTTGATTTAGTGCATCTGTATACTCACGTTACTAACATTGTTGGCATTTGAACGTGACGTGTTTTGCTGAGAAGAACCTTCTTTGCGAAAAGCTCAAGACTCGTTTGATATTGTGTTGAACTTTAAGAAATATTTGCCAAAAGCAATAGGCAACATTGCATGCTGTTAACTGTAATATCTGCTGGTGCATATGAAATGATAGATACCTCATTACTGGTCCATTCCTGTTGCATAGTGTGCTTATGATGTTAGGCGAAGTATGGATGTTCACAAATGGGCTTTGTTGCAGGGATATTTTTACATCTCCCAACACCCCCCTCCCAATTTGAGGTCGACACCTCCCCAAATTTGGTAATGGGACATTGGTGTGCATACAAAATGCATATTAATTAGCTCCGTACACCCCTTCCCAATTTGAGATCGACACCCCCAAATTCACAATCCTAGAAATATCCCTGCTTTGGTGGCTTCTGTGAGGCTGGTCTTTGAGATAATAGTACCTGCAAACCTTTCAAACTTCAGCAAGAATCCACCGAAAAATGACAACAATTTGGCCTTGACGTTATACTGGCTCATAGCATTTTCACTATTCCAATCGCTAGTCAATAAAAGAGTAAATCAAGACTTTACACTTACCACAGTAATCTCATTGTTACTCAATACAGTGAATTTCAATGTTGAAGGTTGTTCCTTGTGCAAGCAGATGCGACGCCTAAGCTGTTGGTTTCGTTTGTACGAATTCTGTTTTCCGAGTAATTTCTTGTTGCAGCGGCGCACAGAAATTCAAATACTTTACGAGTTCAGACATATAACTGGTGTTTCTTAAGTACCCTGGGTATTAGTTTGTGCTCTTAGGTGCAGGACTTTTATTGAGTACCGTATTTCTCTCTTTTTCATTAGAGTATTTTCAGTGTTGTAATCATTATGGCTAGAGTTATGCATTGGATGCATCATCGTTAGATTTAGTTTTGCAGAATCTTTTGAGGCATTTCATAATTATGACACATGTGTATTATTACTACTACTAGTCAGTGCTGCATAATTTATTTCATGTTTTCTCGCAATTTGTCTGATGTTATTAGGAGTTGTATGAACATTTTTATGGTAAGTATTATTTTTCTTTAATAGTGATTAATTATATTATTTATCAGCTTTCAGATCGTTGTGCAAATGATTCTCATTTTTTTGTCTTCTTAGGATTGATTCTGCTGTAAAGACAATTGTTGGGAATTGTAAAAGAATGTTCAGGAATAAAGTTTGCGTTTGAAGGTGTTTTCTGCAAATTCGCGCTTTGGGAAGTATTACCGTAGTACATGGAGGGGGACGGGGGGGCACCCACACATTGTGGTAAGAAAATGTAAATCTGTTTTTGTCAATAGCTATATTTTGGTTTTTAACCAATATTTTCACACTAAAACACTATTGATACACAAAAAGTTAAATTGGGAAACTTAACTTTAACTGTAGAGTGGAATTTCTTGAAAACTACAGGTATATTAACCATGGCCAATGTGAATTCCTACCTGAAAAATTTCTGTGTGTGCCACTGCTATAGTAGCTTGCTTATTCTTAATCGCTTATTCTATCTTGAAATAGCTATAGGCTGTAGACCTGTTTATATCATTCTTGGCGATTTGCAAGTTATCCCACTTTGAAGAAACCTAGAACCAGTACTAGTGTTTATTCTAGGCCTTCTCTGGGGAAGTTTTAAAATCCCCCCTCCCCCAATTTTTTATATGTTGGATGGGGGATGGAAATTTCCCCCAATTGTGTGGAGACTCAGACCTTGTCGCCCCCAAACATTTCAAAATCCCCCCCAATGTCAAGGTGGCTAGAATAAACACTGCCTAGAACTAACTGTCCAATGCACCGTTCCTTGTTTCCCCATCGCTGTTCTTCTCTTTATCTCTTTATCTCCTCCTGGCATCTGGAATCTTCTGTTATTAGGCTCCCAATGTATGGCAGAATTGTGTCACTTGTTCCAGTTCTGTTCCATCAACTGTTATGGTGAATCTAGGTGGATTTTTGCTCTTTGTTATTACCATGATTTTTGTTTTTAGAGTGTTTATTTTCTTGCCATATTCCTTTGATGTTGTATTTAGTTTGTCCATTATTCTTTGTAGTTCTCTTTAACTCCTTGTTAGCATCGCTTGATCGTCTGCAAAACGTATGGCTTGTATCATTTCCCTCCATTGTTTATTCCCGCTCTTTCTTTCTCAAGTGCCTCTCTTATTAGCAGTGTTTATTCTAGCCACCTTGACATTGGGGGGGTTTGAAATGTTTGGGGGGAGAAGGTTTGTCTGCCCAAAAACCTTGACAAGCAAAAAAAGGTAATCACATCCTTTCTTATCTTTCTTCCCCTTCTTCTCCACATGCTCTAATGCTCTTCTGAATATGGTCATATCCTTATGTTTTCCCCTCTCCTAAATAAAAAAACCCTCTTGTCACACTTTGGGGGTGGGGAAAATTTCCATCCCCCAGTGCAACATATAATTTTGGGGGGGGGGGGATTTTCAAACTTTGGGGGAATCCCCCAAAAGGGCCTAGAATAAACACTGCTTATTAGTTCCTCAATGTAGATGTTGAATAGCAGCAGAGATAGTGGACAGCCTTGTCGTGATCCCCTTCCGATTTCTCCGGTCTCCGAGTTATTCCCAATCCGTATCTGTATTTGTATTGCTTGTTCCATGTATAAATTCCTAATCAGCCTTTTGTCCCTCCAATCAATTCCTAGTCTTTTCAATGCTTTAAATAATTAATAATTTAGGCCATTGCATTCGGTCGAATGCCTTTTCGTAATCAACAAAACATACATACACATCTTTCCCACATCCAATGTTTCTTTAACTTATGACCCTCATCACACCTATATGTGCTTCATTAACATTAAACATTTGTTAACCTTGTAATTTAATGTTCTGACCCCCCTGCCAAGAATGCCAAATACCCTGCGTCAACCTTGGATTTTTGCCATCTTAAATCCCCGATGACGTCAAAAGGCACCTGTCGGAACTATGTAGACCTCGCGCACGGATCGCAGCGCCGTGATTAGGCGCGCGTAGGGATACACTGATGCCCCGCAGCGGACGCCGTCAGCGATATTAGTGCGCGGTGCACTGCGCTCAGCGCTCGTCAAGCGACCGGTCTTCTAGGAGAGATTTCACCTTCCGTCGAACGACGAGTCCGTTGGAATAGAGAGGCCTCCGTAAGGCTTCGAACAAATCAATGATCTTGATAGGAATAATTCGTCGAAAATACGAGCAGTAATAGCACTCGATTGGGTAAGCAATCTTCGCTAATGTCTGTCGGGGAGAAGGGGGCTGGGGTAGGTTGGGAGCAGGGTCGTAGCCAGGAATTTGATTGGGGGTGGATGGTATAATGCAGTGTTTATTCTAGCCACCTTGACATTGGGGGGATTTTGAAATGTTTGGGGGGGGGACAAGGTCTGAGTCTCCACACTTTTGGGTGGGAAATATCCATTCCCCAGCCAACATAAAAATTTTAGTTGGGGGAATTTTAAAACTTTGGGGGAAAATAAAATTCCCCAGAGAAGGCCTAGAATAACCACTGGGTATAATGTGAATGTGGGGGGGGTTTAAATCTTTTAAAAACTTTGAAAATCATTAAAAACAATTAAACACTTTAAGGTAGCCTGGTGTTTTTTTGGGAGTATATATACCGATATAGCCCCGTTGCTACGCCCCAGTTGGGTAGGGGCGGTGTTCGATCCGTCAGAAAAGCAGTGGGTGGGAATAATCCGTGGCGGTTCCAAGAACTCTTGGTTCCCAGGTGCAGTGAATTTCTAGGAAGTTGGTGGGGGATGCAATGATTTTCTAGGAAGATCCCGCCAATTGTCAAATGAATTATATGTAAACGGGTTAGAAGAAATCTGTAGATTTGATTTACATGTATAATATATCATGTTCAGAATTATTGACAAATGACAATGTATAAAAGCAATTTTAGTCTGGTTGTACAAAGTCATAGCGCAAAATCAACAACTCCACAATCACAGACTCTCTGACAATGACTTGTTGATTTATGCTTATTATCGACGATTACATACGACAATTTGCGCTTCGACTGAACTGTAGTTAGTCAGTAAGTATACTTTTAGACTAATGTACTATACCGAGAAATGAATACCAAAAAATTCTCAGAAATTCATCAACGCCACAAACGCATTTTTGCTGGGCCGGTGGGGGATCAGTGGCGGCTTCACAGGGGGGCAGGAGGGCCCGTTCCCTCTATCGAGTGTCTGGCCCCCCAGTGGCCCCCCTGTTGGGACCCTATACTTAATAAGTTAATACTACATACCTAACAACAAATGTTTATTATTATTATTATTATTCCAGGACAATTTATATAGCGCTGTACGCATGGTTTAAAATCCAAAATCATCAAAGCGCTTTGACACCGCTGACATGTCAATGATGTTTGGCCCCATGATTAGAAGTCGCCACCACAACGCCCCCCCCCACTTGCCAAATCCTGGAGCCGCCACTGGGGGATGCATCCCCAGTCATCCCCAACATGAAACCGCCCCTGGGAGTAATCCAACCCAGACATTTTTACTTACATGTACAGCGGGGTCGGATCGTCGGACAGCTAAGCCAAAATTTTGACCTCAGTGGGGTCTGCGTCGACCAGGGTTTTTGTTAACCCCCGGGAGAATCGAACGCTTCAAATATTGGAAGCTGTTTTGGCGTGATAAATGATTATGTAAAGGGCCTAAAGTAGGCGGCTATCAATTGCGGTTCTGCTGGCGGAAGCGTTATATAAATTCATAGCATTTTACTTACTTGTTTTTGATCGATACAGTAGTATTTTCCGAAAGTAGGCCATAGATTTTCTCTGTCTGCTTTGGCTGATGACTCTCTCTCTCTCTCTCTCTCTCTCTCTCTCTCTCTCTCTCTCTCTCTCTCTCTCTCTCTCTCTCACTCTCACTCGCTCACTTACTCACTCTCTGCGTGTGTCTCCGTCTTCTCTCTATGTCTCTGTCTCTGTCTCTGTCTCTGTCTCTGTCTCTGTCTCTCTCTCTCTCTCTCTCTCTCTCTCTCTCTCTCTCTCTCTCTCTCTCTCTCTCTCTCTGCCTCTCTCTGTCTCTCTCTGTGCATGTCTCTCTCTCCTCCCCTGCCTATCTGTCTCTGTCGCTCTGTCTCTGCCTGTCTCTCTGTCTGTCTGTATCTCTGTCTCTCTGTCTGTCTCTGTCTCTGTCTGTCTGCCCCTCTCTCTCTCTCTCTCTCTCTCTCTCTCTCTCTCTCTCTCTCTCTCTCTCTTTCTCTTTGATGTTCCCCAACTTCTCTGTCCCTCTCTGTCCCTAACTGTGTCTCGGTCTCTCTATCTCACTGTCTCTCTTTGCTTGTCTCTGTGTCTCTGTCTGTTTCTGTCTGTCTGTCTGTCTGTCTGTCTGTCTGTCTCTCTCTCTCTCTCTCTCTCTCTCTCTCTCTCTCTCTCGTTCCATCTCGCTGTTCTGGTGCACTGATGATGCAGTTTGCATATTTGCCGAGATCTGGATTTGCTGTGGTATCGTGTCGCCGTGTTCAAATAGAGATCCATTTGCATCTATTTGACATGCGGGTGATTTCGGATACGTTTCTAAAAACGCGTCGGACAAAGTCCTTCATTCCGCGCATCTGATTCCCTCGAATTATTGTGCCACAAATATGAAACAGGACTCAGCTATAAGTCAGGAATCACGCTCAGTCTCTCTGTCGGTAATCAGATATTGGCGTAGCCACGGGGGAGGAGGAACGGGGGGCTGACTGGGCCCCCATTCTGGTTGGGACTGGTCATGGGATTTGTTCAAAACGGTTGAGAAATTTTGGGGGTGGGGTGGGTAAAATGATCGAGGAGAATACGCAAGAACTCGTTGGTGAGTCTTTTGTTCGTCGGAGACTTTATACCAGAAAATGTCGACGTGATCCACTCTTTTCCGGAACCCTGGCTACGCCACTGCAAATATTACCGAATGTCTGTTGTGTCGTCGATTCGAGGTCTCCAATTTCTGGGCGTATATCTGGCAAAGCGCGACAGCCAGTGGCGTAGCCAAGGGGGAGCTAACCTCTTGGTTGACCGACCCAAAAATGTTTGCGTATTATTATTCTGCGGGTGGAGGGGCTCCAAAATCTGGTTTAAGGTAGAAAAAAGAAAAAAAGAAGCAAAGTATCGATAATATAGTTGTACGCGTTCATATAGCTATATAACTTACTTAATTAAACAAACTATATAGGTGAAAACCTTTTTGTGCTTGTCAGGATTTCTCGAAGTTGGGAATTAATGGTCATAACCCATAACCCCATTAACCCCCTTCAGGTAGAGTCAGACAGAAGATGCAATTTACAGTTTCGGCCGAAGCCGAAACTTGGGCCGTTACTGCAGCCCTACAAGCAGTGTTTATTCTAGCCAACTTGACATTGAGGGGGGAGTTTGAAATGTTTGGGAGGAAGGTTTGTCTGCCCAAAAACCTTGACGAGCAAAAAAGGTCATCCTGATATAATTTTTTTCTTGAGTGTGGTGACGAGCAAATGCTCTTCTATATGGTCATATCCTTCTCTTTTTCCCCTCTCCAAAATAAAAAACCCTCTCTCGTCACACTTTTTTTTGGAAGGGGGCATTTTTATCCCCAATGCAACATATAGAAATTGGGGGGAATTTTCAAACTTGGGGAGGGGGGAATCCTCTCCTCAAAAGGGCTTAGAATAAACACTGCCTACAAGGTACATGTACAACACAATTAGGATTATAATATAATTAATATTTAAAAAATAAAAATAAAAATTAATCGACTTGAGCTGGAATGCCAACTGCGACCAATGTATTTCCAGGCGAGAAATCTCGAAGAATCTGTGAGATTCTAGTCGGCCTTATTGGATATGATATACATGTGTCCTCTGTTCTTGTATCGATAATGCAATTAGATGGACGGATGGAACAATGACGACGTATATTCAATGTAACTGTTAGCAAGATTCGCTACAGCGTATCTTCCCTCGTCTTCCCCCTCCCTCCTCCCCTCTTTATCACCGTCCTCCTCCTTTTTTTCTCCTTCGCCTACTCCTCCTTCACCTTTCTCCTCCTGCCCGATCTCCAATCTAAGCGCGTATTTTATCATCATGTCGAATTACTTTTCTCGATTGACAGACCGCCGTATTTTACACTTCAATGATTGAACTGCGACACTACTGGATGGGGGGCTCAACTGCCCGCCCACTTGCACCGCAAGGATATCTCTCCCAGGAGAAAATTTCGATCAGAAAAAATCTGCATACGATCATATTCTAGACAGTGGCGGCTTCAGGATTTGGCAAGTAGAGGGGCCGTTGGGATGGCAAATTCTAAGCATGGGGGCCAACCATTTGTTGATAGGTATGTAGTCGTAAGTATAGAGTCCCAACCGGGGAGGCCACTGGGAAGGGCAGGCATTCAATAGGGGGCACGGGGCCCCCATATGTGGAGTCGCCACTGCTTCTAGGACTCCTTCGTTTGACACCGACCTTGAGTATTGTAACGCTCTTGCAGAAACCTTATTTTCAGTCGAAACTTGTAGCCTAACTATAGTCAGTCGGTCATCAAGCAGTTGATTGATATAGCACAGAGTCAGGGGCGGCGCTGGGTTTTGTTGGCTTGGGTGGGTCTAATGCAATCTACACAACCAGGACCCGGCTCAGACTACCCCCTTACCCCACCCACAATCAAAATTTCTCTGCAGATTTGCACGGTTTGCTCGGGTGCCCCTGCCCGAGACTGGATGGGTCCGGACCCGCGGACCCGCATACCCACCCCCTAGCGCCGCCCCTGTGCAGTGTAGGACTGCATGAATGGGGCTGCAAAATGCAGTGTTGTATACTGCACTGCAGCTGACCATCTAACTTAGCGGTTCTTATAAACCTTTTAGGATTTCTTGCGTGGTGGTCCCTTATACATTTTTTGTGAAACTCGCAGACCTGATAAAATTTGATTTTTAAATTAACCGTAATTAACATATAGGCTGCTTGTTTTGTCAATCAAAATTTAATCAGAAAATTGCAAATCCTAGTTATCAAATTTAAATTCAAATGGAATCAGCACTCTTAGGGCCATCAGTGTGTTTTGTGTTGGTCAGACATCTTGAGAAGGTATATATCAGTTTACGGTCAACCTGAAACCGCTTGGCGGTCCACTGTGAGACCGCGGATCCGAGTTTGAGAACCACTTGATCTGACTGATTCGAAAGAGTTTCGACCAAATAGGATTGAACGCAGTTAACGGAGAGATGCAATATTGTGGATATTTTACATTAGAAGTCGACCAAGGACGCAACGCGATGTCAAAATGAGATTTCCAATCCATACGGTGAACATGAAAATGTTTTCGATTCCAAAATTCGACGGTCAATAAATACTCAATAGGCCCTGAAATCTGAAACGCTTTCAGCTGTTGACGGTTATTCGATATCCGTTTTTTGACTGCTGTTTATATCTCGTCTGCTCTTCGGTTTCCCCATTTCAGTGACAGCCATTACGTCTGACACGGGGACTTTAAAAGCTCTCTTTCCATTCCGTACTTTCGTCCAAAGTCGTTTCTCTATCGCTACACAGTAGGCACTATTTAATCTAGACTCCTGGACTCCGGGGACTCAAAAAGGCCGGGGGAACTGACAAAGCCGGGGGATTCTGCTAGGGGCCGCTGCTAGTCCATGCAGTATTCCAAAATTTCCGGGGGGAATTTGAAATTTCCGGGGGAAGGGCGATTTCTCCCGGAAACGGCCTAGATTAAACACTGCACAGTAGGATCGGGGCCGTCCATAAAGTACGTCACGGTCGGGCAAGGGAGAGGGATTTAAGAAAGTGTCACAGTTTGTGATGGGGAGGGAGGGGGGTAAAGAAAACATGTGATATCACACTTTCCGTACATATAAAACCAGAAATATGCTGTATTTTACTTTCTAAGTTTCTCTTCTGGTGAATGTATTCAAACAGAATATGTCACTGGCGTATAGTAATTATATTATGCTAGGTATTCGTCATCATTGCTGGAAGTTGAATATCTCTACGTTTCGCTGCTGAAAATTGAACGAGAAACTCGAATATTTTAAATAGACAACCTGCGTGACGTAATTTATGGACGACGCTTTAAGGAGGTACGAGATTTGTGTGACAGGTTGTGAAAGGAGGGGTCAAAAACTCTCAAAATAGCGTGACTTATTTTATGGATGGCCCCTATTATGTAGGTTGCGAAAAGTATGGCGAAGTAGTTTTTGCCAAATTTTACCCCCCCCCCCACCACCACCATGTTTCGTCTATCACTAAGCATGACGCCAATTGACCACGTCACGGATCGTGTCACGCTGACGTAAGCTGCTTCCAATCCGTAAGACGCACGTCACGACGACTCGGCAACTGTATCAAGAATAAAAGAACCGTTTCGATTTATATAGCGCATGATAAAGTCAACTGGACATTATCCCAAACGCTACACTGGCCGCAAATAATATCATCGAATGTAAACGAATATTCCCACTCACTGGCGTAGCCACGGGGAAAACGAGGGGCCCGGGCCCCCTAATCTGACTAGTTTATGGTTTTATTGGGAGGGAGAAGAAGGGGAGGGGCAGGTATTAAAGGATGTACGAACTTTTAAAGAGTTGGAGAGAACAAGGTTTCTAACCAGAAAATGTCGACGTGCCCCTGTTATGAAATCCTGGCTACACCACTGTTTGCGATTGTCGACTGTCTCGGGCTCGAACCCGGCGATTATAAGCAGATGCTCGATTTGTTTTTTTGTGTGTGTTTTTTGGAGGGGGGGGGGCTAGTCGAATGGGTGTCTAGTCCCCGGATTCTGCGCCAGAGGTCGATAATTCTTAATTCTGTAAAGGGTTGGGGGTTAGGGTTATCAGTTCATTTTTTTGAAAACCGAACTGGAAATGAGTTGGTATTGAAACTATGCCGAGTAATAAGAGGACCCCTTTATAGCTGGAAGCATCTGCATATTGAGTGGGACCGCAATTTTAAGGTTATTACTGAAATGGCGCTACAGAAGATCGATGATAGCGACGAGGACGGCGACGACGACGACGATAATGATAATGATGATAATGATAATAACAACGATGCTGCTGCTGCTGCTGCTGCTGCTGATGATGATGATGATGATGATGATGATGATGATGATGATGATGATGATGGAAATCTCTCCAGCGACATCCTGTCAAGGTGACATTCCCAGGCGGCGCTCGTAGGGTGAAGGGAGCGCATGCGATGCTGAAATCATATTTCTCACTGCAGAGACCGAGACACGCGAAGTCGGCGACGACCGAAGTCGAATGACGGGTCTAATCACGCATACGAACCTGTCTAATGAGAGAGAGAGAGACAGAGACAGAGAGAGCAAGAGAGAGAGAGAGAGAGAGAGAGAGAGAGAGAGAGAGAGAGAGAGAGAGAGAGAGAGAGAGAGAGAGAGAGAGAGAGAGAGAGAGAGAGAGAGAGAGAGAGACAGGCAGAGAGACAGACCGAGACAGAGAGTCAGGGAGTCAGAGATACAGACAGGCATATACAGAGAGTCAGTGAGACAGAGGAGAGACAGAGGAAGAGAGAGAGAGACAGACAGACAGACAGACAGAGAGAGAGAGAACCCCCTGCGATGCGCATAAATTGTTGGCTACCTGAAACGGATGGGCTGCTGGTGGGGGTAGGGAGGGAGGGAAGGGGGAAAGAAAGGGATCAAGGGAGCTGGGGTGACGGGGCTGCTGCGGCGGGCGCTGTGAGTTGACGGGGCGTGTGTGGGCCCTGTGGGGTGGGGGGTGGTCTCTGGTCGAAGGAAAGGTTGACATATCGATCGATCGCTGACGAGGACGGAGAGGAAGCGATTAATTGGTGCTTTAGACGGAACAACTGGACTCCGTCTAATCACAACGGACAGTCCCTACGTTCCTATAGACTGCTGAAATAATCATACGTCGTTCTCATCAACAACGTCATCGTAATCATCATCATTATCATCATCGTCATCATCATCATCATCATCATCATCAGGGTTTAATCTAGGCCGTTTTCGTTTTCGTTTCCGTTTTTACTTTTTCCAACCGGAAATTTCAAATTCCCCCGGAAATTTTGGCATACTACATCAACTAACAGCAGCCCCCTGGCAGAATTCTCCCGGCTTTGTCAGTTCCCTCCCCCCGGGAGTCCAGAGTCTAGATTAAACACAGATCATCGTCATCATCATCATCATCGTCATCATCAACGCAAACTAAACGTCACCACCAACGCAAACCAACGTCACCACCACCACCAGCCAGCACCGCACCGCATATGGTAAGACGAACAACATGTGCAGCAAATGCAAAGCCACCCCTTTTACTTTCTATCTTGTCGTGTAACGTAACGTAACATCGTCTTTATATAGCGCCGTGACACCCAGACCGGACACTCTTCGCCGTTTGGGACGGAGAGAAGAAGACTTCTTGGCTGGCAAAAGCTTTTCGCCCGTTTAAATAATTGATGTTCTTACACTGTCAGTCATCATCATCATCATCATCACCCGCCGCCGCCGACGACGACGACATCTCATGTCAGCCCTGTCACTGCTTTCATCTCTCCTCCATCAATCTAGTTTCCAATGAACCTCTCTATCGACGCATTGATGACTATTGAAAGCATGCAGCCGCTGGAGATTTTAGATAGAAAAAGTGCCGCCCCGTTCACCTACACGTATTTTCATACTGGTTTTAATATCCATCGTTGATGAAACGATATTATTAAATTCTGCCTCCAGTGGACACTGGACAGGCCTCGTCTGACAGTGAGTCATTAGATTATCTCTTGGCGTAACCACAGGGGACTCCCATATTCTGGTTGGTAGCTATCGTGCGACGCGCTAAAAAAATTTGTGGGGGTGTGGGTGGGTGGGTAGAATAATGGAAGACTCCACACGATCATTCTTTGTTCGCTGTATACCTTTATCGGCGAAAATGTAGACATAGTGAAGAAAGGTTGACAGTTAGTATCATTAGTTTGCGTCTTTTTAACTTTTTGGTTTTTCGAAATTTGCAAACAATTAAATTTTGGGCTGGGATTTTGATGGGAGCGTCTCTTTGGTGGCGGCGTCCCTTTTGTGTCACTGTAATTACAGATCTTTCCCAAAGCAGCGACCACAGTCATCTTTTATTACGCTAGGCTCGAACATCCCCGCACTTTCTGAGAGGCTAGGCTAAGGAAGGGGAAAGGTTCATAGGGTCGGTCGGGCCCACACTTATCATCCAAGTTTTCGTCTCTGACAGCAGCTAGTTTCAACCGAGCATTTTTATATGCTGTACTGCTTATGCACTGGTATTCAATGATACTGTGCTCGCAGGATGCAAGTATATCGTCAAGTGAGTACCGTAGTATATGTTCCACTGAGTATCCTATAGTATCCTTGGTTATCCTTGTATCCTTGTCCTTGGTTGTCCTCTAAACTGGACATCGCCCTTTTTAGGGAAGTTCTGGATCTGATCGATTGCTTGAGATGACAACGCTGGATGAAGGAACGGTCGGATGAAGGGGGAGGGGTGTCAGGGACCCCCGGGGAGCGAGAGTCCCACGAGGGACCCAAGCCCCGCGATTAATTCTTGAGATTCGCGGGATATGATGGATCGTTGTTCGTTCGATTGTGAATCCGGGTTCTGGGATGATCCGGAAGAGATGGATTGGATTCCGGATGATTGAATTGCGATTAAGTGTCCTCTTCATCTGTGTTACCCTCCTTCAGTGACAGATAGTGTCACCTATCTACATATTTTCACTGCCGGCCATCTACTTATTTGAATGTCAACTACAGCATAGGCCTATAGGCCTACCTATTATTATTATTATTATTATTATTATTATTATTATTATTATTATTATTATTTCGCTGATCTACATTTGAAAAAAATTCTGCTGACCTAGGTATTATTGGAACAAAAAAAATCGTGATATAGTTAACGGTATCAGAAAGAAAGTTCCGTTTCGAGTGATGAATTAAATTAGAAAGCTACAATAAATTACATTTTTATGAGAGTTTTTACAAAGTACCAATTCCTAATCGTGGTTGCACAAATCTCACGACTTGTCCTAGCCCAGGGGTATTCAAATGGCGGCCTGCGGACCAGATTCGATCCACCAAGGGTGCGAAATGGCCCGCGAAGATGCTGAAACGATAGATAATATTTTTCTAATACTCACAGAAATTATTTCTATATGTTTTGTTTTCAGCTGACCTGTTTCTATTACTTATGACACATACTATATTTTCTTTAAAAAAAACACCATGACCCTTCGGCACCCGTCATAAAAAGTTTGGCCCTTCATGAAATTTATTTGAATATTCTGCCCTAACCGAATGGAGGAAGGGACGGTACCAGTGTTTAATCTAGGCCGTTTCCGGGGAGAACATTGCCATTTCCCCCCGAAAATTTCAAATTCCCCCCGGAAATTTTGGAATACTACATGGACTAACAGCGGCCCCTAGCAGAATTCTTCCCCAGCTTTGTCAGTTCCTCCGCTCCCCCCGGAATCCAGGTGTCTAGGCTAAACACTGGACGGTATTCGTGTCACTTGTGGCGTGGCTACGTAGGCCCCTAATGGCGACGAGCGTTACCGTTAGATAGCGTTGTCGTCAGTTTCTGTTCGTATCAAGCGATTTGCTGACGGCCTCCGTTATACTACGTCTTGACGGCCACCGTTCTATGCGGTTGTTCATTCCGTTCGTATGCATGTCATGATGTCAGCGATTGGCCGAAGCGCCGATTTACAAGCCATGACCATGCCAGCCTGTCTCTGTGTAAATCACTTCTATAGCTGTGAAAAAGCAGAGACCGCGGACTTAACGAAGAATGGTCAGGCGTTTAATAAGACCGTTAACAAGACTTATTGGTACTAAAGTTTGCAGGAAAAATCACCCAGACGAAGTAGGCCTACAAGTTTATGAAAAGCCACGTTTAGAACAGTGGTATTGAACCTTTTTGTGCTTTAAGGCTGCTGAGCAAGGCCAGAGAACGGGCAGCTTCATTGATTACGAAAAAGCCTTCGATAATGTTAAACACAACGAGCTATTCCAATGTCTAGATATACTGGGAATAAATAGATGGAAAGGGCATGAAAATCTGCCCTGAAATTCACTAGAAAGTGGAAACAACTAGCAACTGTTTGAATAAATGGAAAAGAGGGAGATTGGCTAAAATTCAAAAGGGGCAAGACAGGGGTGTGGTCTATCACCAAAATTCTTCAATAGTAGGCCTAATATATTATTATTATTATTATTATTAATTATTAAGGATTATTATTATTGTGGCAAGGGTGGCAAGGGAGTGGGAGAGGTAGTACCTTTGTCTGTACGTATGTACGGACACTGGTCCTCACCACTCCCAGGGCAAGAAGATGCATATGTATCCTATTGTCAGGACCGTCCGTGCGTGATGAAGAATCACATCCTACTCGAGGTGTCACTGTCAATAACAAAACACGGCGGATCTGGACTTGACCAGTCGAAAAACAGGTCCTGGGAGTGGGCAGCATACCCAAGTACTAGACAGAAACTACAGATGATTGACATCAACAAGGCTCTGTCCAGAAAATCTGGGGGCATGGGTGTAACACCTTTAATGACCCTAGAACTGCAAAGTACCAGAAGACAACGGTGGAATTCAACCCAGCGGAAGATCTTCGAGCGCAGGCGAGGCTGCTGAGAGCGGATGTCCAAGTTAACAGGATATTTCGGTCACCTCGATATACCGTGAAATCCTGACCAGTGCACGGTGAATAAGAGGTCATGGAAGGACAGAAAACAAACACATGAATAGAGCAATAAAGAAGAATGATGCCGGCTCGGACGTCGCCCGGATCACCAAGGTCCGCGCTGGTTGCTTGGGCACTAGGACAACCAGAGATAAGTTAGATACTGAGTGCCAATCTAAACCAAAATCAAGACTAGGATCAAAAGAGTGCATAGGAGTAGGCACCTGGAATGTAAGAACACTGAAATACACGGGAGGTTTAAATATACTTGTACAAGAAATGAAAAAGTATCAGTGGGACATACTGGGCATATCAGAAACAAGATGGAAAGGAAAAAGGAGAGTTTACAACATCAGTTGACGAATTAAAATACAAGATCATATGTTCAGGTAAAGACGATAACAGCTCACAAGAAGGAGTAGCCATACTGATGACAGAGAAAGCAACAAGATCTCTTATAGGATACAATACAATATCATCAAGGATAATAACAGCAAGATTTTTAACAAAGTTTGGCAAAATGACAATAATTCAAGTGTATGCTCCCACATCCGATAGCTCAGAAGAGATGATAGACAACTTTTATAACCTATTACAACCTACAATAAGTGCAATCCCAAAGCATGATATAATAATTATAACAGGAGACTGGAATGCTAAAGTTGGAGTAGACTATGAAACATGGAAAGGAACCATTGGAAAATGGGGAACAGGACAACAAAATGAGAGAGGAGAACGATTATTAAACTTCTGCACAGCAAATAAACTTACAATAATGAACACATGCTTTGAAAAGAGGGAAGACAAGAAGTGGACATGGTTGTCACCAGACAGCAAAACAAAAAATCTAATAGACTATATCATAATTAGCAAACGATGGAAATCAAATGTATTGGATGTGAAAACATGTGCAGCCGCAATTGGGTCTGATCACAAATTAGTAATGGCCAAGATTAGAATGAGACTACAGGTGGAAAAGAGAAAACAAAACAGAATAGTATTTGATGTTGCCAAATTAGAAGACGAGGAAACAAGAAGAATATACGAACAAGGATTACGAACGAAAATAGCAAGCATAGAATCAAATGACACGGTTGAGAGTCACTGGAATAAAATGAAAGAAGCAGTACATAAAACAGCAATGGAGGTAATTGGGAAAAAGATAACAAACCTCAAAAAGAATGGGTTAGCGTAGTACAACTGTGTAAGCAAAGAAGGGAAATTAGAATAGAAGGAACAGATAAGCATCAAATAAACTGGATTACTAGAGAAATAAAAAGAAAATTAAAAAGAGATAAAGAGAATTGGCTACAAAACACTTGCAAAGAAATACAAAACAACTACAGTGCCAACAGAATTCAGGAAATGTATAAAGGAATCAAAAACTAAGTGACGACTATAACATGAAAGGAGCAATAATAAAAGATAAAAACAGGAGAATCTTAACAAATAACATGGAAATAACAGACAGATGGAGAGAGTATTACAAAGAATTATATACACACCAAAATGAGACAGACTCAACAGTGCTCCAAGAAATACCAAGCACGAATATTCAGGAGACTTCATCCAACATCTTGAAAGAGGAAGTACAACAAGCAGTGAAAGAACTCAAGGAAATAAAGCCCTGGCATTGATAATATAACAACTGAACTAGTGAAAGCAGGAGGAGAAACACTTACAGACACCCTGTATGAACTAATTAATAAGATCTACTACAACGAGACAGTGCCAGATGACTGGACAAATTATCATACCAATATACAAAGGAAAAGGAGACAAAGAATTATGCGATAACTATAGAGGAATAACTCTGCTCAGCATACCAGGAAAAGTCTTCACAAAGATTATACAAAAAGAATCAGTAGTTATATAGAAAAGATAATGGGAGAAGAACAAGCAGGATTCAGACCTGGAAGAAGTACCATAGACCAACTCTTTTTGACCTTAAGACAACTGATAGAAAAATACACAGAGGCAAATAAAACTGTATACATCAATTTCATCGATTACAAACAGGCTTTTGACTCAGTATGGCAAAGGCTTATGGCAGGCTATGAGAAACATTGGTATAGAAGAGAAACTAATAAATCTAATACAAGCAATATACAAGAAAATGGAAAGTGCAGTAAAAGTTGATAAAGACCTATCAGAATGGTTTAAAACAGAAGTTGGGAATAGACAGGGATGCGTGCTATCTCCATCTCTCTTTATAATAATTCTAGAAGTAATCTTTAAAATAGCAACTGAGAATCTAAACATTGGAGTGAATTGTAGTGGAGAAAATATATCAAACCTTAAATTTGCAGACGATGTAAGCTTTAGCGGAGAGTGCTAGAGGTTTAGAAAGGCTTACAGACCAAGTAAATCAAACAAGCAGAAGATTTGGACTCGGATTAATCCAGCAAAAACTAAAGTCATGGCAGTCAACAAAAAAGAGAGAAAATGATACACATATCAGTAGAAGGAAACAACATCGATCAAGTAAAAGAATTTTACATATGTGGGAGGAGAAATATCAAGCGATGGAAGACACGAACAAGATATTAAAAAGAGAGCAGCAAAAGGATTACAGACAATGGGAAGACTTAGACATATTTGGAATGCTAAAGAAATAAAGATCAACACAAAAATTCAAATATACAACACTATCATTGTTCCACAAATGCTTTATGGATCAGAAACGTGGATATTAAAAAGAGCAGATGAAAACAGACTATTGGTGGCAGAAATGAGTTGTTTGAGAAAGATATTGGGAGTAAGTAAATTACAAAGAATAAGAAATGAAGACATCAGGAAAAGACTGGGAATGAAAGAGACAATAATAGATAAAATCAGAAGAAGAAGACTTAGATGGTATGGACATGTAAATAGAATGAACAGTAACAGACTCCCATATAAAGCACTCTACACATACAAAGAAGGAAAAAGAGGAAGAGGAAGACCCAGGAAAATTGGATGGATAACATCAAAGAAGACTTGAAAGATATCAAATGACAATAATAGATGGAATGAGATTAACAACGGAAAAAGATAAATGGAAAAGTTTTGTGTCTAGCTATTGCCGCTAATGAGCTGGCAGAAAGCAACTATGATGATGATGATGATGATTATTATTGTTATTATTAATATTAATATTATCCAATTGTCAATCTCTTTTCAAACGATGTACACTTGGGATTTAGATTCTTGTTCCGTCGGAGAACCTTTTTAGGCGCTCGCATTTAGAAATATTTCCCCACCGGGTGACATTATTTCTCGGCATTCTCCTTCTCGTTCGGACGAGAAATGTAGTGCTGAGATTGTAGGGAACACCGCTCTTATACGTTCTTATATACCGGCACTGTCGAATTTATATGAAGGGATTTTAGCGGAGAGAATAACACGTTCGCTCGACCCTCTGTGGGCAGTTAAGACGTCGTTTAGGGCTTACGTGGAACCATACAAAGACCGTCGAAAATTTTGCAGTAATAATGACCGGGTTTAGACTTTAGAGTGGTTCAGTAGTGGGATCTGTCCTGTGTGAGAACCACTATGTTCCACCCATCCATTCATTCACACTGTGGTCTTACTGTGTTAATCCCATTCTTTGCCCTCTTGTCCTCTAGTTGGTTTCTTCCTGTAGGTCTATTCTCTTTCTTTATCCTCTTTTTGAGACTAAAAAAAACAAACTTTGCAGCATGTAGTGTCATAAAGTTGCCTCGTTCAGTTATTGTACAGTACTCACTACTTCTATTATACTTTATCCACAGTCTAATAGCTGTGCAGACAATTCAGCAATTCTTCTCTGGTATCTATACATTATATAACTATTTTCGCGTTTTGTTGTAGGAGGCGATGAACGAAGGAGAATACGTTAAGTTGTTTTTATGCCGGCGTTTGATTCTACCTGTGTTGCTATGAGCGGCGAAAGATGCGCGGCCATCTAGCGGCGGAAACGCTAATCAGTTACAAGCAGCAGCAACAACAACAACATCATCATCATCATCGTCCGTGTCGTCGTTGTCACCATCATCGTCAGGTGACGATAGGGTCGAACGCAATGACCTTCTCGGTGTACGCTCTGATAGTCCTGCTCATGACGCTGCTGATCGTAGCTGCCAACGCGCTCACCCTGCTCGTCCTGCTCAGAACGGACATGACCGCGCTCGTCAACCGCTACTTCCTCCTGTCCCTCACCGTCTCCGATCTGTTCGTCGGCCTGTTCGTCGCGCCGTTCTCCTTCTGGACGTCGCTGTTCGACCGCTGGATCTACGGCGACGCCTTCTGTCACGTCGAGGCCTACATGGCGGCCGTCTTCTGGATCGCGTCCGTCTACTCCCTGACCTGGCTCAGCGTCGACCATTACATCGCCATCAGGAAACCGGATCGCTACGACAGCATCATGACCCGGACGCGCTGCGTCTGCTGGGTGGCCGTCGTCTGGATCGGGGCCGTCAGCTTCTGCAGTCCATCGGTGTTCGGGGCCGCGCCGCGGGCGCGCTACGTCCCCGAGGCGTACGTCTGCCTCGTCGACTGGACCCCGCAGAAGGCCTACTTCGTGACGTCCGGCCTGCTGGTCGTCGTACCGCCCCTGGTCGCCATGGCCGTCGCGAATCTGTACGTGTTTACGTCCAAGTACCAGCAGAACAGACTCGTCTACGAACAGAGCAGCGAAATCAACGTCCGGCCCGACCTCTACGTCATGAACGTCGTCGTCGGCGGCGTCTACGTCATTTCCTGGTTACCGCTCTGTTCCTTGCAGATGTACGAAGCAGTCCGCAGCAGCAGCAGCAGCAGCGGCGGCGGCGGGGGGATGTCACCGGAGGTGGTGGTTCCAGGTCAGATACAGTTCTGGCTCGTCTGGCTGGCGATGGGGAATTCGTTCTGGAAGTTTCCCGTTTACGTTCTCTGCTCGCGCGATTTTCGTGCTGGATTGAGGATGCTGTATGCAAGAACTACCTGTTGCTGTTGCTGCTGCTGCTGCTGCTAGCCGAAGGTCAACCATCCATTAACGGTCCAAGGTCGCTCAAATTGTGTTCGCGAGGTCAAGGTCAAAGATGGCAGTGGGTTAGTGGGTCATCCGATCATCGGACAACGGTCCAGAGGTCACATCAGGGATGCTAATCCTTGTCCTTGGGGTCAGTCCTAGTCCTTGGGGAGATCGATCCTTGTCCTTGTCTCTGTCCTTGTGGGTATAGTCCTAGTTCTTCGGGAGTCAGTCTTTGTCCTTGGGGTCAGTCATTGTCCCTAGGGAGTCAGTCCTAGTTCTTGTCTTTGTCCTGAGGTTCAGTCCTTGTTAACATCTCTGGGTCACCTGGATCAATGGTCATAGGTCTTGTGGCTATTAGCCAATGACGCTGGATTATCAAAGCGTTTTCAACAACAGAAAACAGCAAAGAGCAAGGCAGCAAAATTTCTTGTTAATTGTAAAGTCAAGAACAAGAAGACAAAGAACAAGAAAATACGAACAAAAGCTATAATTAATTGGAACTAAAGGTCAAACGGAACGCAATGGTTCTCACACAGAACAGTTCCAACTGAACCACTAAAATAGGCATAATAATAATGATAATGATAATAATAATAATAATAATAATAATAATAATAATAATAATAATAATAATAATAATAATAATAATAATAATAATAATAATAATAATAATAATAATAATAATAATATATTAGGCCTCATACTGTACATAGCTGTTTTCATTCTCTGTCTTCAAACGTCCGAACCTTCAATAACTGCTATACTTTCCAACCAACTGTTCCAGTGGTGGTTCCACGTGGGGGATGAATGGGGATGCATCCCTCCCACCGGACTTCCGGACTTACTGTTTTTGCTTTTGAAACCGATTTTTGGATAAAAGTCTAGTAAAAAATACGTGGGAAAACTGCGGATGACCTTTGTTTTGCTTGTCAACCTATTTTTCGGTAAAAGTGTAGTAAAATTAGGGATACAATTCCCCTTTTCAGCCTTTTCCGGCAAAGTTTATTGAGTTTTCCTTCTATTTTCACTTCCCTCCACTAACTTTCTATGAATTCATTTAATCCCCCCACACCAAGAAACCCTGGAACCGCCACTGAACTGTTCCGAAAGAAAGAGAGTTGTTGTTTTCTCTGATCACATCGAAATCTACGCTTCAGTTGCCTGCATGAGCTTAAGCTGCAGCTATGCCTACGAATTCCTTGCGTTTTATCGGTCTTCAAAAAAAACAACTCCCAATCAAATTAACAAGAAAAGAAGACGTCGACCGAAGCAACAAAAATATCATCCATTGAAAGCAATTCGCTGTAAACATCTGACGTAATCAGATGTATTTTGTGGAAAGTGGCTTCAGTCGTAAGCCGTTGAGAACACCTGTTGAATTTAAGACACAGCTGACATGTAATGCTATTGGAATCAGTGTAGGCCCTACTGTACTGTATACTGCACATAACATTAATGCATTTGTATATAACAGACAGTGTCGAAATTTGAATAGTTTTTTCTTAGAAGATTGTGACTAGCCAGAGGCGGTTCCACGGGGGGGGGGCAGGAGCCTTTGCCCCTATTGAATGCCTGACCCCCATCGATGGTGATGTACTTCATATATGTGCTGATTTGTGAAAAATAGTTACCTCCAAGCTCAGGGTGCGATTTGTGACCTGGAGCAGTGGGGGCGAATATGTCGAGCTTGAGGGGGATGTAGTTGTTGGGGAAGTGTAGCAGTGGGGGATGTAGTGGTGGGGGGATGTAGCAATACGGGGGATGCAGTTGGGCCAGTGGTGGGGTTAATCCCCTTCAAATCCCTAAAAATTGCGCCCTGTTCATGCTTAGAAGTTGCCACCCCAACGCCCCCTCCCCTTGCCAAATACCGGAGCCGCCACTGTGGCTAGAGAACACAAATTCTGAATAGCCTATTAAACTGTACGTTCTGCATTTGACCATTGACAGGTGAATATTGCATACTCGCAACTCTAGTGTTATCTTGTTTGCCGTGGTTGCTACAATCATCATGACTTTGTGCAGTTCGACGTGAAAATAATGAGCCCTGACCTTTAAATAAACATATTTCTTCACAACGTCATTTTAAAAAAGCGACTTACCAGAAATATACAGCAAAAAAGCATAGCACGTTCGTGTTTCTGCTGAAAAAGCCACTTCACGACACGACAGCTATACCTTGAATTCAACCAGCCAGCCACTGAAATCCAGTAGAATCAACCGTATCTCACTGAACACTCGGAAATTCGATAATAACTTCGGAACGGCGAGAAGTGGCGCAGCCAGGATTTCATCATCGACATTTTCGACCGATACCCGTCGACGAGTAAAAAAGGTCGTCATCTCAAGCGCTTTGAGTTACGTTGTGTTCTCCGCGATCTGATACAACCCCTACCCTACCCTCTACCCCAACTACTCACCGGTTTTGAACGAATCTCACGGTCGGGCGCGGCCCAAACAGGTACCCCGGTCTTCCAGGGGCGTAGCCAGGAATTTGATTTGGGGGTATAATGCGATTTGGGGGAGGTATAAATCTTAAAAACTTTGAAAATCTCAAAAAACATTAAAAACTTTAAGGCAGCCTGATTTTTTTTTTTTTTTTGGGGGTGGAGGTATATATATACTGTATATATACCAATATACCCCCGTCACTACGACCCTGTCCTGGACCCCCCCCCCAAGTGGCTACACCAATGCAAGCGAGTTTCGCTTGTTGACTGTCTTATGTCTCTGTCAATAGTGACGTTTATAGACCCCTAGCTATTATTTCATTACTTCAAGACCAAGACAATAAAAGACGTTTCCGTTTGATGTTCGTTAACGTCTTTATTGTCGTCGGTCTGTTGTGTCTGAGCAGAAGACCAATATTTGAAAGTGTCGTTGAGTCTGTTACCCTGTTACCGCCTTAGATATACAGTGTAAATATGCAATGGAAAAGGTGGTCAGCGGGTAAAGGGATTAGATGACCTTGCCTGTGCAGATGCTGTATTTTCAAGGTCGTTGTCGGAACGTTGCAACAAATGGGCGTATAGTGCTATAATAATAATAATAATAATAATAATAATAATAATAATAATAATAATAATAATAATAATCTTCATCATCATCATCATTGTCATCATCATCATCATCATCATCATCAGCAGCAGCAGCAGTATCATCATCGTCATCATTATTATTAACATTATTATATTTCTATCACTTTCTGTCTCAATCTGTCTCTCTCTGTCTTTATCTCTGTCTCTGTTTGTCTCCCTGCCTGTGTCTCTGTCTGTCCATATGTCTCTCTCTCTCCTTCTCTCTCAATGAGCCTGTTTGTCACTCGTCACATCAGTAAGTATGAAAACTGTCGCAGAGTTTTTTTGCCGTATCGACCTCCTCCACGGCTTTAATTAAGCGACGCGCCACTCGAAACTGATGGGCGTTTTTGTTTAAAAAATCTGCAGCGGCAGGCGTGGGCGAGAGAGAGAGAGAGACAGACAGACAGACAGAGACAGAGAGAGGGAGAGCGACATCTATCGAACTGGTGATTGCAACTTCCTGATTCCGACGCGGTTGAGACGACGATGATGACGACGACGACGACGACAACGATGATGACATGATGACGAGGTCGTCAATATATAGGTACCGCGAAGTCAGTGGCGTAACGTGGGAGGGGGCGGTGGGCGCTTTGAAGAAAGACCCCCGGGCCCCAGGAGAGGGGGCCCCGATCGAAGAGTGTTTTCTGCTCGTCAACACTATAAACGTGGGGGGGGAGCCCCATATCAAGGATGTCCCCCCGTGCCCCCAAAAGTCACGCTACGCCACTGCGCGAAGTGCGTACTCGGGCGTCGCAAGTGTCGATACTTGCGTCAAGGTCAAATCAACCCTCCCCCGCCCTCTTTCGCACACGTGACGTCTGTCCTCATTTTGTAATCAGATGACGTAATAGCATTGGGAGGAGGAGATGGAGGCGGAGGAGGAGGAGGAGGAGGAGGAGGAAGGGATGATGTGACTATGGGCGGGGGATGGGGCGACGATAGCGAAAGCGAAAATAACGGAGGAGGCGGAAAAAACGCCAATAGTATGTATGATTGCTCAATGGATGTTGAAACGGAATATACACTGTATTAGCCGCAAGGCGAAAGCTCTTCTACTCTATTATTCTCTCTCTTTTCTGTCATCTCTCTCTCTCTCTCTCTCTCTCTCTCTCTCTCTCTCTCTCTCTCTCTCTCTCTCTCTCTCTCTCTCTCTCTTACTCTTGCTCTCTCTTTCTCTCTGCCTCTCTCTTACTCAGGGGCGGCGCTGGGTTTTGTTGGCTGGGTGGGTCTGATGTAATCTCTCTGCTCAGACTACCCCCTCCCCATCACCCCCACCTTTCATAATTTCTCTGCAGATTTGCACGATTTGCTCAGGTGTCCCCTGCCCGAGACTGGGTCTCCGGACCTCTGGACCCACCCCTAATTTTTTAAAAATTATTTTCTCTCTGTCTCTGTCTTCCTTTCTTTTTCGCTCTCTCCTTCCCTCTCTCCTTCTCTCTTTCCCTCCCTCGTTTTTCTGTCTTTGTCTTTCTCTTCTCTGTCTCGTTGTCTTTCTCTGTATATGCCCTGACTTTTAAAATTATTTTCTGTCTTTCTCTGTAACTTTCTTTTTCTCTTCTGTCTCTCTCGCTCTTTCTCTGTCTATGTCTTCTCTTCCCTCCGTCTTTTTCTGTCTTTCCCTGTATAAGTCTTACTTTCTATGCATCTGTATTTCTCCCTCACTCTCAGTGGCGTAGCGTGGCGTGCACTTGTGCCGCCCATGTCTCCTGGAAAAAATGTCGGCCCAATTTGCTCTTATTATACCTCTCAAGCCAAAAAAGCTCGTCGCCGCTGAATTTGCCGCCCCTTCTAAATTTTTTCCGCCCCTTCGCCTTCGCTAAAACTCCTGTGCAACCCTACCAAATAAGGTCGCTTCCAAAAATTTGCCGCCCCCATCATGTGTGCCATAGTAGCCATTGGGACGCTACGCCTCTGCTCACTCTTTCTCTCTCTTTCCCTCTCGCGATTTTTCCGTCTCTGGTTTTCTCTTCTCTCTGTTGCTTTCTGTCTTTCTTTGTATCAGTCTTACATTCTCTGTATCTGCCTGGCTGTGTGCGTGTGTGTGTGTGCATATGTGTGTGTGTTTGTCACCGTATTCGTGCAATTTCAGTTTTATCTCTCGTTCCTGCCTCGTCTCGTGACAGCGTTTGCATCGGAATCACATTGATTTTTCACATTGTCAGCGCGTTCTATAATCATGAATAATAAGACAGCGTATATCAAAGCCATCGTAATGTAAATATACTGTTAATGTTATGTAATGTTACGTAATGCAAATGCACACTGAAAGGGATCTAACAACAGCTTCTTCGTATACGCTTATAGCATTAAACTATATTCTAGCCCAAAACCTGATTCTGTTGCCATGGTTTTCGCAGCCACCCATGCTAGTAGCCTAATGCACCCGAGGACTGTTTTGAGGAAAATTTATCACTGCACTAAACGCAGGAAACTTGTGGACATCTGCGAAAAAACAAGCAAGAAAGGTCGTTGGGAAAATGTATCACTGCACAAAGCACAGAAAATTGCATTTTACCACTGCGCATTTTCATTTTATCACTGCACATTTTGTGCATCACTGCACGTTAAAACAGGCCCTAAATGCACCCTGAATCACTCGAAACCATGTTATTAGGCCACTATTAGAGTATTTCATTTAAAATAAAGTCTCGTTTTCTTTCCTCTAAGCCGCGGCTCTGAGAATCTGGAAAGCCATCGAAAAGCAGACTAAGAGACCGACGAAGAAGGTGAGAGCCCTCGACGGCTGAGGGAGGGGGACCTGGTAGCAGACGGTGTGCAGGAATCTAGAGGCGCAGAATATACGGAAATGCCAGATGGCTGTTCCAACGGTCGGACCGGTCAAGACGTAGAGGAAACCGAGGAAGAGGAAAGCAGGAATATTTTCCAGGTCGTTCAAGTGATTTCTAGGAACATAAGCGGAAACAAAGCACAATGTAATAATAATAATAATAATTAATAATGCACTTTATTATATGTTGGACCTATTTATAATAATAATAATAATAATTTAATTTTTAGTTTATTTAATGTTTTATTTTTCTTCTATTCTATGTTATATTTTATGCTATTTAATTTTTTAATGTAATTTTTTTATTTAATAATAAAAAATAATAATTATGCACTTTGTTATATGTCGGGTCTATTTATAATAATAATAATAATAATAATAATAATAATAATAATAATAATAACTTTATTGGGCTTAACTTGTAGATTCAAAATGAATGAATGACTCGAGGCCTGAATTATAAAACAGCATACATCAAAACCTTGCACTGTAAAAAAAAATATCTGCTCGATTTTGTCTGTCCGCCACAGATGGTAATTCGGTTGTCAGGCCTGATATCTTGGATTCGAACAGGAGGATCTTGCACGATTGTGATTTGGTATATGCCATCGATTGATGCGTCTACGCAGTATCAAGTGGCGCCATAGAAGCCTAAGATTAGATCCGACTGACATAGCAAGATATGCAATCTGCTGGTCTCCATTATAATGCATTTGAGACGAAAAGTCTTGGCGGTGTTTTCGCGGTCACGTGACTTAAACGGCGGAGCGTGACGTCATTTACCGTCTGACCCGCTCCACTCCCGGGTCATTGTAGATGACCTTGGCGTCTCTCCTGGACCCGAACGTCCTTGCGTCTTCTTCGTTTCCGAAAACCTGCGATCAACGAACGTACATCGTCCAATAATAATTAATCAATAATTATAATTAATCAATAATTAATCCAACTGGTCGACTCTTAATTAGCCAACGGTAAACGCCCAGTTAATCTATACAACAGCCTGAATTAATTATACCCTCAAGCTGATTGTAACGGGGTGGGTGTGGGTGTGGGTGTATGCGTGTATGTGTGTGTGTGTGTGTGTGTGTGTGTGTGTGTGTGGTTGAAGTTAATTAGGTGGAGCGGAGTTTGGAGTCCACAGGGAGAAAGGTTGACCAAGATGACATATATTCCATGTATGTATGTAGGCCTTTATGTATGTATGTATGTATGTATGTATGTATGTATGTATGTACGTATGAATGTATGTATGTATGCATAGATGAGAGAGAGGTAATACCTTTCCCTGAACCTGGGGACAAGGGAGATGTGCGATTTGTGACCTGGAGCAGTGAAGGGAGGGAACATGTCGAGCTTTGGGGGATATAGTTGTTGGGAAATGTAGCAATGGGGGATGTAGTGGTGGGGGTATGCAGCAGTAGGGGGATGCAGTTGGGCAGTGAGGGGGAGATTCCTCCTTTCCCCTACAAATCGCATCCCGACAGTACACATGAATGTATGTATTTATGTATGTACGTATATTGGCCAATTTATATAGCGCCGTAAACTTCATTGAGCGCATAAGTATGTTACCGTATGCTGATCTCAGAGGTAAATTTCTAACCTGTCTCTTGCCGCGTGTGATGCTGGTTAGGAAAGCAAGAGCGAACATCTTGAGAACAACCAGAGTTCCGTAAAACGCGAATCCCGCAAAGGCCGGATTGTCGAAGGCTATCAGTTCCAAGGCCATTTTCTTCTCTCTATAGTATACGCACAACAAATTAACAGCACTTGCCAATATCTATGCCTATACAATCTTCAAAAATTTCTAATATTAGTTAGTTTTAGTCTATATATATATATATATATATATATATATATATATATATATATATATATATATATATATATATATATATATATTATATATATATATATTAGCATATACGCATATACAACAAATTAATTAACAGCACAATATTTACAGTCTTCAGCTAAATTTCTTATATTAGTTATTAACTTATTTTTAGCCTGCCACGACAACAGTACTATGGGTCACCATAAACACGGTAGGCTTGTCAGGTTCAAGGAATTTGTTATTGACGCTAAATGGTTATTTCAAATTTAGATTAAGCGCCTAAGAATAAGCATGTAGCTACTGCAGAACTAGACAGATTCCCGAGATTTTACTTAATTATTTGATTGATTGATTGATTGATTGATTGGTTTACTCAATCAAACACAGCCTGTCGATAGTGATATGTTTCATCGATACTAAACGCAACAGAGCCCGTTTTTAATATAATTTCCCTATATGTCTTTGTTTAGCGCATGACTCTGTCTTCATATTTAAAATTTAGTAATACTAATTCCTCATTGGACCTATTGGAAGTTTATAATGATAAGTTGACTTATGACCTATCTGGCTATTGTTGCTATCGGTTAATATACTCCTGTGCATTATGAAGTGGCGCTATAGAAGTTTAAGATTAGCTGTCATTGGACATTAATCGACGGTATTTGTTGAAATATAATATTCGCATCTGCCTCGTATGATGTATAGGCTATCATCCACTTGGGTCGAGATGAGTTTGAGCGAAGTGCTGATCAAACACTAAAGACTGTGCATTACGTTTGCACAGCAATCGCTATATGTCACCAGAGCCCACGTTTTAGTCTCCAGGACTAAAGGTTTAGACCTGATCCTCCAGACCAAAGTCTTTGGCCAGACCAACAATTAATCACAACTTTCAAGACTTATACTTGAACATCTGATCGTTTGGAGTTTGACCAATTAAGGATCAAATAGTCTAATGTTCAAGATTTAGACTATGTTGCTTTGCATAGGCTCTTAGGGCTTACAGGGGCGTAGCGACGGGGAGGTTTATTGGTATATACCAACCCCATCCACAAATCAGGCTACCTTAAAGTTTTTAATGTGTTTTTTAAGATTTATACCCCCCAATCACATTATACCTCCGCAAATCAACTTCCTGGCTACGCCCCTGAGGGCTTAATCCACAGCCACAGGGGCATACAGGGGTACAAAACGAGTCCCTGGAAATTGGTGACCCTAGGGATCCATCGGTCACAGATGCAACATTGCTGCTTAAGTCGATTAGTATTATTAAACTGTGCTCCAATCATTGATACGTTTCATTAGTAAAATTAATATATTAAAACTAAAGACGGGTTACTAAACAATATATTATATTATGCTCGCGGTTTAGTTACTCGTAAATTAAATTTACTCTCAGTAAGTTTCCCATGTCACCTGGGATGTTAGTCCTTGGCCTTGGTCTTGGCCTTAAAGGACTCCTTAAGGACCAGTTTCAAGTCCTTGGTCTTGGTCCTGGCCTTGAGGTTGAGTCCTTGGTCCTGGTCTTAAGAGTTGAGTCCTTGGTCCTGCTGAGTCCTTAGTCCTGGTCCTGGCCTTGAGGGTTGAGTCCTTAGTCCTGGTCCTGGCCTTGGTGGTTGAGTCCTTGTTAACATCTCTGCATGTCACTACACTACATGTGGCCAATGCGCCTCTGCAAACTCAGCCAGGTCAAATAGTGAGCTTCACTGACGTAAGTTCACATTGGCTTAGAAACCAGTTTATAGGTCTAATCTCGATCTCAGCTTAGGTCAGTCAACGCATGCAATGGAAATTACGGTTAGCTTTGAACGAGTCTAAACGGTGCTGGGACAAAATGTCCGCGGACAAAATATTACGGACAAAATGTCACGGGGATACATGTCATGTCAGCGGACAAAATGTAACACTAACTCGGCACCAACCCTAACTCTAAACCGTGACATTTTGTCCCCGTCTTGTCGTTTTGTCCGTGATATTTTGTCCCCATGACACTTTGTCCGTGAAATTTTGCCCGCGGACATTTTGTCCGGCCACGGTCTAAACTATGTGAAGAAAACGAGGTTTCGAACTAGAAATAATTAACAAAAACGCCGAAAACACTCACCACGGCTGAATGTGGCTGAAAAGAGAAATAGAGCAACGCTGTTCTTCCTCAGACGTTAAGAATAATATTTTCGAGCGCGTTTCGTAAAGTAAAAGTCTATACAGTCTACAGCCTTGGACGTTATCATCCACTTTCGACTTTGATCGGTCAGAGGAACATGCTCAGACCTACAGTAGGCATAGATTAAGGCCTAACTGGGAAGCCAAATAATAGGACAACTGGGACTATGGTTAGCCTTAAAGTCTGTGCCTTTATGTGGCTAATGTGTAAGCAGATGCACGCCGTGGTTAAACAACTATAATTATACATAGGCGTAAAAACTTGGATGAAAAAGCGCCGAGCAGAACTCGTGTATCTTTAGGATCCGGTTCATCGGATAGAGAGCAACTGTTTTCAAGGCTGAATAGGGGAGATTTAGCCTGGTGCAAATCTAGACTGCAGACTGACTTATAGGGGGGAGGGGGGAAACGGGCGATTTAGCAGGGTTGAAGAGCTGGGGCTGAAGAGCTGGCGTAGATAGATAACTATTATGTCGGGCCCAGTGCATAGACACAATTGAATAGAGCGTTTGAACGTATGGAAAACTATGATGTAGACCCAATGTGACACATGTATATATGATGGGGAATCTTGGTTAATGCTTACTGACTCTCCCACCATAGGCTACAGTAGGCCAATGTCAATGTTCCCTCTAAGCTGCTGTGCGTGTGTGTGCGCGCACAGAGGCCGCAAAGCAAGCGCACAAAGGAAAAAAATTAATGGAGCGCACTAATTTTTGAACTTTTTTCCATTCATATCATAATTATCATACACGTACTTAGGCCTACTGATAAAGATTCACGCTTTGTTGTGAACTTGTAACGGCTCCAGGCAATCACGAACTTCTGGTCCAGACTACGGGGAAAAGGTCTTTTATGACTATTTAATGATTTGTGCAAAGCTCGCGGCTCCAAATATCGATAAAATTAAAAGAACAGAAAGCCAGCGAAAGAAATGTCTTAAAATAGAGATTTGAAATCATTGACGTAAACGTGGAAGAAAAAGTGGGAGAGCCGAACCCCTGGACCTTCCCCATTCCCTATTGTAGCCTCTCAAAAACGGGACTTGCGCCTAGAAACCTAATAGAAGTTTACGCCTATGTTTGAAATGAAAACGAACATCAACTTCTTCTTTAAGAGTTCATGGTTGCCCTTGATTGTGAACAGTTTCAAGATCAAGCAAATCGAATGGATATAGAAGGAACATGTCTGACATTCAGCGCAAACTGTGAACCGCAATTAGCTTAATGAATACGTCGAAGAACAAGAGAAGGAATCAAATAGAGAAGGGTTTTCCAAACATTTTGGAATAATAGCATGCAATGTAAAAGAATGCATTGCGCCACATGGCGAACGTTGTTTGAAAAACAATCTTCTGAGTTTTGAATAAATGGCAAAAAGCTCTTATTGAATTCGAATGAAAATATGGCAAATATATTAGGCAGAATTATTAATATTTTTGCCGAATAAGGCAAAATGAGAGAAATAGCTATTGAAATTTCTTGAAAATTATCTTTTTAAACTTTTGCCAATAACAAACCTTTTTTACGCGTCTTAAAAATCCTATAAGTACGGCAAAATTGCTTAACCGCCAGGTCCATGGATGAGTAAAATCAAAGCGCTCCTATAGTATAGTTATTGGAGTTTCAGTGCAAAATGGTCGGAATACGCTTTCCTTGCGTTATTGCGAAATAAAGTTAATTTTTAAAAGTACTATAGGTCAGGGTTTCTCTAACTTTTTCGAACTGCGCGACTCACTTCAGCGGCTTTGTAACATGCCGTGACCCTGCAAACTTATTGTCGACTAAAATTGGATAATCATAAAAGTTTCATAAAACACATATCATTTCAATATAAGCTGTGCATGGAGGATTTGCAGGCATATAATTTTCTTAAAACCTAAACTTACTTGTAACTTACAAGGCTTATGACATTGTGGTATTGGTTATAAAATAACACTTTGGAATCTAATTTCGCGCTACTCCACTCCATTCGCGCAGTCCACTGGATAACAGTGGATTGAGCCCTGCGACCCACTTTTGGGTCGCGACCCACAGTTTGGGAAGCACTGAATTAGAGGAATACCGTCTAGATATGATGGTGCGCATTAAGAGATATCTTCTTGGAGGAAGCGTAACTGACCTGGATCGAATGGGAAAATAGTAGGCCTAAGGATCGAAGAGAAACTCTAATAGGCATGAAAATCATAACCCCTTTGCAAATTTGTAATGCTTTATTTGTGATGCTTGAATATTTAAACTAACGAGTGCCTTATGTGGTTAAACCGCACGCATAATCATAGTCGTAAACTACTATTAGGGCTCTAGACTCGAGACCCAACTTTTGGGAGGCTATAGTAGGAAAGGGGATGGAATAGGGTTGGGTCTCCACTTTTTCATTCAAGTTTACACCAACGCAGATGTTTATATTCTAAACTCGTGGGGAAATTGTAAAAAGCGAATCATTGACCGATAACAGTGTTCTGAGACGTATTAACTTGTTAGCAAATTAGTAATGTTGATTTTGGACAAATTCTGGGAGTGCACAAAAGATTTCGTTCCGTGTAAAATTTTGCACACAAGAAATTTCATGCGCACATGGAATACAAAAAACTAGAGGGAACATTGGTCCACGCTACATATAGTAAGGGGAAGTTTCTAATAATATAATTATTTATATTTTAATATACATATTTGACATACTTAATATAATGAGACATTTGAAAATTCTTTCCTGATTCTTTTCCACCCCCAACCCCACCCCACCACGCGGAGGACGCGACAGCGCTGTAGAAATTGTGGCGAATTTTGGTGCGTTTTACAACATTCGATTTGCTAGACTAGGTGAGTATTGTTTTGACACTCATTGGTCGAGGACATCTCTAAGCTGGCGGTCGAAAATGTTGGTCTCCGATCGAGTGACCTGACGATATGATATCTCGCTGCTCTTTGGAAATATTAATATTATTAAGCTATAAATTTTCTCTTGATGAATGATGATGATAATGATGAATGATGATTTTGATGATAAATGATGATGATGATGATGAATAATGATAAATGATGATGATGAATGATGATGATGATGAATAATGATGATAAATGATGATGATAAATGATGATGATAAATGATGATGATGATGATGATGATAAATGATGATGATGAGTGATGATGATGAAATCTGTTAAGTGCAACTGTGTTGATATATGGCTGCGACGCATGCAACGTGGGAATACCGTAAATTCACGTAACGAAGGATAACAGTTTAAATATTTCTTTTATTATGATTAATCCGCGGAGCGGGGAGTCAGCAGAGTGGTAACAACGTTTGACCAGAGAGCAGAAAGTCGCTGGTTCGATTCCCGTAGGAGCCCCAAGGTCGACTAAGACTTCACTCGCTAGAGGGCAGTGGCAAAATGAGTAGCAGTGGTAAAAATCCCTGCGATAAGTCAAACAGGAAAGCTTCGCGATGCACTAGCCCAGTATTCGTGGTATTGCTCGCCTGGCAGAGGGATATAGAAAAGGAGATCAGCGCCGTCCTATATGAGCCCACGAGACTGGAGAAAGACGGTGTCTTTGACTTGACTATGATTAAACAGACCCTTAACGGTTTCATTGAAACTTCAGAAAATCAAACAACTTATGGCACACAAGGTAAAGATAGATCACATGGGACTCGAATCCGGGCGTTGGGTTCCGGCGCTTATCTCCGGTCTTAGGCAATCAGTCGCGTAGGTGGTGTAAGCCATTAATCTGGGATAGGTTGCCATTGCTTTCTCCAGACCCACGTTTTACCTTCGCAGCTTAACGCTGCTTCTCGGTTTACCACCTCCCTCTAGCGAGTAAGGCTGAGTCGACCTTAGGGCTACTGTGGGAATCGAACTCGCGACCTTCTGCTCCATCGTCCAGTGTTGTTACCACTCTGCTAACTCCCCGCCCCTTCATATGGCAAATATGAATTACAAAGTCCGAATTAATTGCTAAACTTGAAGCTTGACCAAATGTTTTTTAATATAATAAATGGAAAATTAATGCAAAAATTAATAAACGGAGATTTCTCTCGTTACAAAGCGATTATGCTCACTATACTACGAGGTTATAAATTATACTAACTATAATATTTTCTTTAGAATAGGCCTAATACGCAATTGCTGATACATGTTTCGTAGGATAAACGTTCAAATAAGTCTTGCAAGACAATAAGATGACGTTCAAGGCATTGATCGGATTTGTCAAAAATCTAGAGCTTCGATGAGAGATGATTCTCGCGCAGTCCCTAAAAAAATTGCGAAAACCACGAGGTATTAGAAGAATGCTACAAAATCCCTGCCTTACCTTACGTTCCATGGCGTGTAACTAAGCAAACCTCAAACAGTGACGTAGCCAGGATTAAGAAATGAAAAAGCATATCGACATTTTCGGATGAAAGCCTTCGAGGAGGAAAAAAGGAAAAAGGTCGTCAGCATGGAGTTATTTGTATGCTCACGTATTTTTTCGATCTTCTACCCATCCCCAAATTTCTCAACGGTTCTGCGCAAATTCTATGACCGATCTCATACAGAATTATGGGGCCCGACCCTCCCGTGGCTACGTCAATGGAAACAAAGATATTGATTGGAAGTTTAAGAGATTAACGAAAAACGTAGAAAAATTATAGTATATCAAGATACCAATGTCCATGGGGTCTAATACCTTTGAATTACTAGCATTTAATATAGGCCTACTATATGATGAAATGAACTATGAGGTAGGACCAATGTTTCTTATAGCCACCTTGACATTGGGGGGGATTTTGAAATGTGTGTGGGGGGGGGACAAGGCCTGAGTCTCCAAACTTTTGGAGGGAAAATTTCCATCCCCCCAGCCAACATAAAAAAATTGGGGGGGATTTTAGAACTTTGGGGAGGGGGAATTCTCCCCCAGAGAAGGCCTAGAATAAACACTGGGTAGGACCATTATGAAATCAAAGAATTTAATTAAATCATTGTTAGAGAGAATCGTCTTGCTATGTTGACCGAAGCTTCGTTTCAAGGGCGTCCGGAGGAGGGGCAAAGGGGTCACATTGGCACCCCCTGGAAAAATTGTGCAGTTTTGAAAACAGTAAAATTACTAAAAAAAAGTATGAATTTATTTAAGAGTCCGATTAACTCTCTTGTAGCGCTAAATGATTTATAATTTGTCCGATATATCTTGACAGTATATTCTGTTTCTTTCGTCACATGACCCTGTTTTGCACCCCCGGAAAAATTTCTGTGGACGCCCATGATTCGTTTCGAAACACTTTTTCACGACCTACCTTCGAAGCTCCAAGACTTTCGATTATCTGAAACACATTTTAGTAAGTAATATAATTTAATATTTGTCTATGACGAAATTATTTTTAATTCGAAAAAAATAGAATTAAATTCGGAGTGCATTCAGAACACAGCAACACACACACTTTTTCTCTCTCTCTCTTCTTCTCTCTCTCTCTCTCTCTCTCTCTCTCTCTCTCTCTCTCTCTCTCTCTCTCTCTCTCTCTCTCTCTCTCTCTCTCTCTCTCAGTGCAGTGAGATTGGGAAACAGGAAACCGCCATATATATACTCCTTAGCGACGTCACTGTATTTTTGATATGCGTTCGAGAAACTTTTCCCCATTTTGAACGAAAGCAAACTAGTAAATCGCAAATGAATATCTCGCGATTTACCGTTATTTGCACGTCACTCTAACGGTGTTCTAACCTCGTTGGCTGCTCGTTCACCGGCCTGTATAGCGCCATCCATGTAACCGGACCATTTGGTCGCAGATTCTGTTCCGGCGAAGTGTATACGTCCGAACGGAGTTCGAATCACACTAAATCAAAACCAACGTCAATCCGATGAACTTCGAATCACACTAAATCAAAACCAACGTCAATCCGATGAACTAATAATATATATGAATGAATAAGTAATAATAACAATAATTATAAATAATTGTGCACGTCATTGGGGGGAGCAGGGGCTGAAGAAATAATCTATAATGCATTAAATAAATAAATGTGAAATTTGCAAAAATCGTAAAAAATAAAAATAAAAATAAAAAGTAATAATAAAATCGCCATAATTTACCCCAAAATTATCTCGCTCCCAAGAAAAGCGCGAAATGACGCTACTGAATTGCGCACTTTCATAGCACCATTTCTAATGCCCTTGGGCAGCAATCGATGGTGCTCCAAATCCAAACTGTAAAAGACCAGGTCAGTTCCGATATCACTCAGTGGGAGACAGCAAAGCAGCAGTGTTTTTTCTAGCCACCTTGACATTGGGGAGGGGGAGTTTGAAATGTTTGGGGGGCAAGATCTGTCTCTCCACGCTTTTGGGAGAAATTTCCATCCCAAGCCAACATATACAAAATTTTGGGGGGATTAAAACTAATAAATAAACACTGGCAAATAGACTCTGAAAAATAATGGAAGAGACGAGTTTTGAGTATTGATTTGAAAATGCCCAGTTCTTTGGCAGATCTGACAGACAGAGGAAGAGAGTTCCAAAACCTTGTGCTTGGGAAAAAGCTCTACTTTTAGGAATCTGATTTAGGTCGGCAGAATCTTGTTGAGTGATAATGTTTTTGGGTGGTTTAGCATTGGGGCGGGAAGTTAGCAGAGTGGTAACAACGCTGGACGACAGAGCAGAAGGTCGCGGGTTCAATTCCCGCAGGAGCCCTAAGGTCGACTCAGCCTTGCTCGCTAGAGGGCGGTGGCAAAATGAGGAGCAGCGTTAAGCTGCGAGGTAAAACGTGGGTCTGGGGAAAGTAATGGCAACCTACCCCAGATTAATGGCTTATACCACCCACGTCGCTGATTGCCCAAGACCGGAGATAAGCACCGGCACCCAACGCTCGGACTCGAGTACCGACCTATCTTTACCTTTACCTAGCATTGAATCGAGGACCCGAGGTACTATGGTTGGTATTTCTGTAATGTTGTATACATCAATAGGCCAGTTTCGAAAACAATTATTTGTTGAACAGGTAACCAGTGTAAATTTTAAAGAACAGGTTTTATATGGTCGTGTTTGTGGCTCACTCAATTCACGCAACACATGACAAGTAGTGAGTACTACAGAGTGCTGCTACAAACCTTCCGAATGAAGTCAGTACACCTGGGCACATGATAGCGGTGTAGCCGCCCCCCACCCACTGCTCCTCGCTCCAGTTCTTGTCTTCGTAATGAGTTGGCTGCAAAAACAAAGCAGCAATTTCTTTTGGCGTTTAACTGAAATTTTATCGTTTTTAATTAAATGGACGTACTATTAAGACAATATAAGTTCGTTATAAAGTGTAAGTTTCTGATCCGTTATAGGGTTGAAAATGACTGTCCTATATCTTTAGATTTAGAATGATGTTATTCTGTCCGGGGACGAGGCAGCGGCATATGATCAGGTTCAGGAACAGGAGGGGGGCACATCGACATTTTTGGGTAAAAATTCTCCGACAAGCAAAATGGTTTTCAAGGAGATTCTCGCACATTCGCGCATTCTCATGTTACCTGCCCCCAAATTCCTCGACGGTTTTGCGCTAATCTCACTACCGATCCCAGTCAGAACATGGGGCCGCCCCCTCCCGTGCACTCTGTGGCTAGGCCAAAGAGAAGAAGTGCAGGGTGCACAGTGGCGTAGCCAGAAATTTCCGAAGGGGGTCTAACAAAATTCCTCAAGAGAAAATCGCAATTCGTTCAACCCCATCTGGTTTATAACTATTTCAAAGAATATATAACTAATTTAACAATTCCGATAGAAGACATAAAAACAAACTTTTAGAAATTAGATAAAAGGCGGTCAATTTTCTGGTAAATAAATAATAAGGTATCTGTTACTACCGTTGCCATTTCCGGAATGTCGAAGACTTTCGCGTATTCTTTCGCCACCTTCGTCATCCGTTCTTTCTTAGTCAGGAGTGACATCAGACGTGCCTGTTCACCGACTATGAACCTATTATCAAAATACATTTGTCTGGTTTGTTAGTATACTTTCCAGTCCTTGCGACCGAGTGAGATGACAGTCAAATCTGGATATTGCTCTAACCACAGCATTTGAAGAATTTCACATGTAGGCAGCTTTGCGTTTTGAAACGCTAGGATTTTCTTGCTCTTAGGGAAAAATATTTACCGGTACGTAATATTAATATGTAAACGTTTATATAAAATTCTATGCGGTAATCATAACAGAAGCCGTTACGACTACGTTTGGTTCGTATATTTAAAAAATAAAATGTATAAAAATCAATTGGAAAGAGAGACAGAAAACGATACATTTAGAAACGTAAAATGTTCAATTTTTTAACGTAACGATGCGAAAATGATATAAACTAGTTTAAGGTTTTCCGGAACGCCGTACCGGCGCGTTCCGTCACAAAAGACACTGGTTAGGCTACGCAAGTACGGTAAGTATACATTGATCGTGCACAGAATTGGGAGAAAGAGAAACTCACCCGACAAGTGCCGAATGTTCTGGATCTTCCTTTGAGTCATCCATTGTCGCGATGACTGGGAAATTCGGACCTTCTTCCTCAACAAAAGTTATTCCAGACAATCCTAAAAGTCACAGGACAGGTCAGCATTACCACTGCTACTGCTGCTGCTGCTGCTGCTGCTGCTGCTGCTGCTACTACTGCTGCTGCTACTACTACTACTGCTGCTGCTGCTGCTGCTGCTGCTGCTGCTGCTGCTGCTGCTGCTGCTGCTGCTGCTGCTGCTGCTGCTGCTGCTGCTGCTGCTGCTACTGCTGCTGCTGCTGCTGCTGCTGCTGCTGCTGCTGCTGCTGCTGCTGCTGCTGCTGCTGCTGCTGCTGCTGCTGCTGCTGCTACTGCTGCTGCTGCTGCTGCTGCTGCTGCTGCTGCTGCTGCTGCTGCTGCTGCTGCTGCTGCTGCTGCTGCTGCTGCTACTACTACTACTACTACTACTACTACTACCTGCTACTACTACTACTACTACTACTACTACCACCACCACCACCACCACCACCACCGATTGGGCCTACTACCACTACTATCAGTGGCGTTGCCAGGATTTCCCGAAGGGGGGTTGGATTTTGGTTTTGATCGTGACCAGCACCAACTTTTGAAAAATCTTGACAAGCAAAAAACCTTATCATCACCAGCTTTTTCCTGACAAGTAATATATATATATATATATATATATATATATATATATACATATGAACTGACGGCAACCTCTTTCCCTCCAGTATGGACGGTTGTAGTACGTTATGGTTTTGATGACCGATCCCTGCGGTGTTCTCTGGATCAACTGATTGCGAAGGGGAGGCAGCTGGGGTTCGTAGATGATCTTCGCCTGAACAGTCGGTGCGGTGGCTATGATCACGGATTTACCCTAAATAAGAATAATTCAACGTCTGAGCTCATATAGACCTCTATCAGTATCACCAGAACCTTAACCCTTTCGCTCGCAACGAATGTACGATTGTACATCATTTGGAAGGAAGGCAGGCTATCGACAGAAATTGCTTCTCTTCTCCTGCTTCTCCCTTTTAGTATCCAAATCCTTTAGCGTCAATTTTAATGTATCAAAGATGCCTATCTAATATTATAGGCTTATCTAATATCGAAATATGAAATATCTTTGCATTTGTCTTCACAGCTATTTTTCCTATATTGAATTGTAATATCAACGATCTTTGGTTCTGACTTTGATACTAATAAACTGATTGATTGATTGATCGATGGTGTAAACTTACGCGTTATTACCAACTAGCCTACTGGTAAAGTCAACAGCAGCACAATAATAATAATAATAATAATAATAATAATAATAATAATAATAATAATAATAATAATAATAATAATAATAAATAATAATAATAATAATAATAATAATAATAATAATAATAATAATAATAATAATAATAATAATAATAATAATAATATTATTATTATTATTACTATTATTATTATTAAAGCAAGATTTCAAAGTTTAGTCTTACTTTAAATTGTTCTCCGTCGTCTGTGTAAACACAGATGTCACTTTCTGTCTGACTGATCTTCGTCACCGGTTTGTTCGTGAAAACCCTTCCTGAAACAGGTCGAAAGACTTCCCAGTTATATTATCAACAATAGACTATCTTATATTCGTACAAGGCCTCAGTTGTATTTGGCACACAACTCACGATTTGGCAACGACGTGACTCTGCGCCAGTTGATAATAAACATAAAGGAAGAATGCGGCACGAAAATAAACACGCAAGAAACAAAAATCATGGTAATAACAAAGAGCACAAATTTGTGTGATATGTCACTGCTTTCCCATTACATATTCTGTGGCGCTTCGTTGACTGCTTAATTAACTTAAACCTATTATTTATTCTCAATCTAATTCCGTTTCGTTATCAGCATTTTCTGTGAAACGAGCAAATTCCGATGCGCAGGTAACTGGGGGGGGGGTCGCTGTTCATGGTATTGGGGGCCCTATTGGGGGTCCATGCTCATAGTATTGGGCAGGGCGCGATTTGTAGGGAGAAGGGGGAATCTCCCCCTCTACTGCCCAACTGCATCCCCTACTGCTAAATCCCCCACCACTACATCCCCCACTGCTACATTTCCCAACAACTACATCCCTCCAAGCTCGACATATCCCCTCCACTGCTCCAGGTCACAAATCGCACCCTGATATTGGGGTCCCCACTCATGGTGGTTCTGGGGTCGTTAACTATGAATGTGTTCTGACCTGGAAGCTTTTCTGCCAGCTTCAAAGGTAACTGTTGCGCCCCATTGACAAAACGCTTTTCCTGAAAATAAAAGAGTGCTACAATTTATATGAAGAAATAAATATCTACTCTTATATATATACATATATATATATATACATATATACATACAGTATATATATACAGTATATATGTGTGTGTTACTAATTATTTAAAGTTAAGATTTATTTGTTGTTTATAAACGCTAGTAGAATAGGTCTATAATCAGTGGCGGTTCCGGGATTTCTTGGTGGTGGTAGGGGGGGGGAGGGGTGAATGAATTCATAGAAAGTTGGTGGTGGGTTGAAAATAAAAGGGAAAATCACTAAAATTTGCCGAAAAGGCTGGAAACAAGGGAATTTTATCCCTCATTTTAGTAGATTTTACTACACTTTTACCGAAAAATAGGTTGACAAGCAAAAAATGGTCACCCCAGTTAGTTTTACTAGGCTGTTACCGAAAAGTAGGTTTCACAAGCAAAAAAAGTAATTCCGAAAGTTCAGTGGGGGAGATCCCACCCCACTCATCCCCACGTGGAACCGCCACTGCCTATGATGACGCATACATTTCACTGAGCATTGGGTCTTTGCTTTCTACTTGTACTATGCCGCCAACAACCATCAAAGGTTCGACAAAATAGATAATTTGTCTCTTATTTCTTGCAAAAATCAACAAGTTTCATATTTACAATTTTTTAAAAATTAAAATATTGATTTCGCATTTATTTTGACAATAAACTTTTACGCGAAAGTGAGGCATTTCTGGGCCGCCGAGAGAATTTCCGGGTCCCCCCCGGTACAGAAAATAGTCACGGGCCCCTGACCTGACGGGTATGTGAAAAAGTTGTTGACCTTTTCTTGCTTGTCGGTCTTTTTCAAAGCAGAATTCCACAGAATTCCAGGGTCCTCGTTACAAGTGCATACAGGTGCAAGTGTGAAAAAGTGTTGATGACCTGTTTTGCTTGTCAGTCTTTTGATGGCATTAGTCATCACCGGACCCGGGCCCCTTTCAGCTCCATGGGCCCCGGAACAATGTTCCGGCTGTAGCCCCTCTCCTCAGGCCTGCCTGATCTGCATATCCTATACTGTATTTACTAAGGAGTCGCTGAAAAAAGACCGACGCCGCAAAATGCCAGTGATCTTAATTATGTTGAGATTTCTTTAGCCCAACCCACCCACTCACCCACCCACCCACCCACCCACCTGTGCTCCTTCTTTGATTCCATTCATGCACATGACTCCTCCGGCGCTCTTCGTGTACCAGAGCGCCCACAGCAGAGACACCTCACGAGGCTCGGCCGTCATGTTCAACTTCAGAAGCAGTCCTGCACTGTCTCTGGCTTCTCTACAAAAACAACATCATCAACATCATCATCGTCATCGTCATCATCCTCATCATCATCATCATCATCATCATCATCATCATCATCATCATCATCATCATCATCGTCGTCAACAACATAATCAACAACAATATCATCAACATCATCATCGTCGTCATCAACTCATCATCATCTAATCATCAACAATAACATCATCAACGTAATCATCATCATTATCATCATTGTAATCATCATTATATATCATCATTATCATCATCACCCTCGCCACCACCTCCTCCGCCACCATAATCATCATTATCATTGTCGTCGTCGTCGTCATCATCATCATCATCATCATTATCATTATCATCATCGACAACAATAGAATTTTAGAATATATGGTTTGCGTTTGCACTAAAGTTATTGGTATCTCTGCTGTTCCTTCATTTGTCAAATGGTTTATGTTTCGAGATAATTAATTGACAAAAAAATTGAAACACTTGATGGAAAATACTAGAGTACTAGACCGACTGAAATATTTCACGGAAAATGGACATTCATTTCCAAGGGAGTTCTGTTCGGATATATATATATATATATATATATATATATATATATATATATATATATATATATATATATTCATTAGTTTATACCGAATCATTTAGAAGAGTCCTGTATTTACGGTTATAAATTAAAGGGATTATTGGCATTTGGAAATCACTGACTTGCTCTTTATTAGACGATTAATCCATTCTTCGTAAGTGATTCGATCCATTTCCAAAGCAGATTCACTTTCCCACGGCTCATCCAGAGGAACCTAAGATAGTATATCAAGAGGCTTTCGCGCATAAGGCAATCTACACACATCACTAACATTTAACACAGCAGCAGCAGCAGCAGCAACAACAACAACAACAACAACAACAATAACAATAACAATAATAATAATAATAATAATAATAATAATAATTTGTAATAATAATAATGCAGTTTTTAAAGTATACCAGTTTTATTATACAAAGGTGTGATTTGATACCGCATTTCAAATGGGGAATTCATGAAGATGAACGCATATATATACATATATATATATGTACATATATATATGTACATATATATACAGTATATATAAGTCATATATATATATGTATGTGCGTGTTATATATATATGCATGCGTGTTATATATATATATGTACATATATATGTACATATATATATATATACAGTATATATAGGCCTATATCATATATATATATATATATGTATTTATGTATGTGCGTGTGTTATAAAACTATAATATGACATACATTGAGGTAGCTTTACCTTGTCACAGAGTTCTTCAGTCTTTCTGATGAGATATTCGTTATCGTTTTCGTCACCGGCACTGCTCATGACCGGAAGTGCTCCGGAGAATTTGATTACCTTGTCCTGTAAAACAGTCACAGCGTAATCTTGACTCTGTTGACTTAACCGTGGGGGTTCAGAATAGCTCGATAGCAGCAATCGTGGCATATCGCCGGGCCTACTAAGTTTCCAGGACATCTGAGAAATTGAGAAGTCATTAAAACCAATATATACTATAATCTACGTTATTTTAGTTTTAATTATATATAGGCCTATACGTAGATAATAAATTTGTCTTCCAGTAGGGGCGTAGCGACGGGGGTGGGTGGGTATATCGGTATATATACCCCCCAAAATCAGGCTACCTTAAGATTTTTAATGAATTTTTTAGGATTTAAAAAATTTGTTACGATTTATACCCCTCACCCCCAAATCACATTATACCCCCAAAAAAAATTGTCTTGTTTTTTCCAGCCATTTCAGACGAAGAACGCGCTGACGATAAATGAAAGAACTTCATGACGGTGTAAAAGAAGATATGGATGCTGCAGATAATTGATACTCATATACCTTTCTGTATCGGATACAGTCTCCTGTGCTGTAGATGTACTCCGTTTCGACCCCCAGTTCCTTCGCCATTTTCAGGACGTGATCTTGGGTCGGACCCACGTACTGTCCACCAAGGTCCAGGTACCCAATCGATTCATTCTGCAAAACATACTGCCTGACATGTATACAAGTTCAGGCATTTAGCTATTCTATTCTATTCTATTTAGGGCCGCCAAGAGAATTTCCGGGCCCCGGTGCAGAAAATAGCCACGGGCCCCTGACCTGACAAGTATGTACAAAAGTTGATGACCTCTTTTTTCTTCTCAGTCTTTTTCAAAGCATAATTCCAGGACCCTAGTTGCAAGTACATACAAGTATAAGTGTGGAAAATGTTGATGACCTTTTTTGCTTGTCAGTCTTTTGATGGCATTGATCATCACCGTACCCGGACCCCTTTGAGCTCCATGGGCCCCGGAACAATGTTCCGGCTGCACCCCCTCTCCTCAGGCCTGATTCTATTCTATTCTTTGGCCCCATAGCTGGGGTCAAAGTCAAGAGCGCTCTACTATGTCTTGTCTCGTCTTTAATCGTCTTCGCTCCGAAGATTGGCTTATTCATATATGTCGTTCTGATTTCTACATGGAGTTTATCATGAGCGTCAGGAGGGGGTGCAACTGCCCTCTGCAGATGATTAATCTATAAGAAAACGTGGGGTAATGATAAATCTGTACCCTTGAAATTATAAGTCTTTAAAAATGTGATAGTGAGGGGGTAATAAATCCTAAAGCAGGATACAGTATGTAGCATGTAGTGTAGTTTCATTCGTTTCATGCACGCTATAGGACGGTTTTTTTAGTTGTCAGATATTTTGTGCAGAAGATATAGGCACATTTAGTTCTTGTTGCCATTGCTACTCATTTTTGATGTTACAACCGCCCTCTGGCGAAAAAGGCTGAGTCGACCTTAGGGGCTCCTGTGGGAATTGAACCCGCCGCGACCTCCTGCTCCATCGTCCAGCGTTGTTGCCACTCTTCTACTGTAACTTCCAGCCCCAAAATAATAATGACTGGGAAAGCAGAAGTGCCGTACGAGCGATTGTTTATTATTGGTTTTATTATTATTATTAAACCCATTATTATTATTATTATTATTATTAGTAGTAGTAGTAGTAGTAGTAGTAGTAGTAGTAGTAGTAGTAGCAGTAGCAGCAGCAGTAGTAGTAGTAGTAGTAGTAGTAGTAGTAGTAGTAGTAGTAGCAGCAGTAGTAGTAGTAGTAGTAGTAGTAGTAGTAGTAGTAGTAGTAGTAGTAGTAGTAGTAGTAGTAGTAGTAGTAGCACACTGCATGAGCACTCGACGCCACAAATGCAAAGTCCTCCAGAAGGACCAAGGAAGTAAACAATTTCAGCGCAAGGGTTGTGGATAATAGGAACAGGTTAGACGAAAAGCCTCCAGACAGCAGCAGTTGAAACAATACACAGCGGATTCGAAAGGAATCTAGGTAAAACTTGGTTATTAAGTGTTGAGAGTATAGTTGTCATGGTTTTCACACAGGCTAACTTAGTCTGTGTGCTAACTTAGCCTGCTAAACCACTCGAAATCACGTTGTTATTAGGCTACAAAGCGCTTTAGCTGTTTAACGTCGGTAACTTTCCACTGAAAATCGAATTCATTTATCGCAAGATAATAATCTCTCTCTCTCTCTCTCTCGCCTTTGCTCTCACTCAAACGAACAAAGTTCAACTGCACTCTCTTCTCGCCCATGAGCCAAGACAGGTTTTACGGCAGAAGTCCTCTGGCACGAATCCTATTTTAATAACATTTTAGTTTGCAAGGTACTAGTGGCTTTGTATCGGAGGTCGTTTTCTGAACTTCGTTCCATTTTGAAGAGCAGATTGTATCATTTTTTTAATCTTTAAAACTCAACGTCAAGGCTGCCTAAGAAGTGAAAAGGAAAATTTTCCATTCTTGTTGAGTCCGTCTTGAATCGGGGTCTCGAGATCGTGTCCAATGCCCCCCCCCCACTCGAATAAAAGGCTGCTATCTGTCGGGCCATTGTCTTTTTAAATGCAAATATAACCCAGAACTTTAGAGAATCAACTAACTTGACCTTTGATTATAATCATTGTCAACAAACGAAGTCACGTAGTCCAAACAGCTGAAGAACAATAAGTCGTATTTTTATACTTATTAAAACGAGTACTTAGCAAAGTCAATCTAAGTCAAGCACGATTTTTAATGTATTTTTAGATTTGGGTAGGGACGAAGACAAAAATACAAAGGTACAGAATAACTCGATTAGCGTTTCCAATATTTTGGGTGCCAATTTCCAGAAAATATATCTCAATGAACGATAGCCGTAGAAACGAAAACCATTACAGAGTTTAGGGCTCATATAATGACAAGCAATTTGCCTTAATTAAAGGGTGCGTGGAAGTTGAATACGAGTTTCGTCTGTAACTCAAATCGAGTGGCGCGCCAAGAGTGACCAGTGATGGGCACTAGTCAGTGGCGTAGCAAGGCAAAGTGCCGCCCGGGGCGAAAAAAATTCCCGCTTTTAGGTGCGGTGTATTTAAAAATATTATCGGCAATTGCTTAGAATTCTTTAGAAAATGGGTTTAACCAGCTTTGAAGGTGATATGTTTACGTTAAACCTAAGATGATCGCTTCGTGTCTTGGGCTGTCTATGGTTTTTAGAGGAACTAATTAATTTGGTGCCAGAACAATGCTATTAATATTTATTCAAAAACCTATTAACAAATTGTCACAATAAATAAATAGACCTACATAATATAGCGTTTTCTGCATTAGGCCTACTAATGAGTGTTTCTCGTTGTCTTGCTTTTCTTTGTTTATAAACTAATTACGCCACCACAGTAGAAAATTAACTTGTTAATTTTTGTGTTAGCTAAAAAGTCAATGAACGTTTTTTCAACGTTTGTTACGTTTTTAATTTTTTAGAAAAGACGCGTTTTTACGTTTTTTATGTTAGATTTTACGTTTGCAACATCTATGGTAGTAGTAGTAGTAGTAGTAGTAGTAGTAGTAGTAGTAGTAGTAGCAGTAGTAGTAGTAGTAGTAGTAGTAGTAGTAGTAGTAGTAGTAGTAGTATAAACTAGTGCAGTTTTGCTTCGTAATGCAATACGAATACTGTATATCTTTCCGGATAATAGCAACGTCCACTGAACGAAGGATAAATAATTATTTTAAAAAATATTGGAGTCCAATAGGGGCTCTATAATAGACCATTTATACTCTGGGTTGCTTTAACTTAAGCTGCACGCCAAATACATTGCATTTCAAAAACAAACTTATTTAGCGCCACATTCTGTGTTGTAAAAAGATCTGCAGTCGTAACCTGCCTACACTATGTTGAAATACAGTAGAACTTCATTATAACGGACTCGGTTATAGTGTATAGTCGGTTATAACGTACTTCCATGCAGGGTTCCTTGTGATGCGCTACCGTATTGGATGACTTTGGACCAGTGTTGTTTCAGTTATTGATTATTTTTCAGTTACAGTTACTGTAAGTTAGAGTTATTGAAATTATTTTTAAGTTATAGTTACAGTTAAAGTTATTGTCATTTTTCAGTTATAGTTTCAGTTACAGTTATTTGTTTTTCAGTTATTTTCAGTTAATCGCCATTGAACACATTAATGAAATTTCGACGTTTTTTCTTAATACACAATCACCCTGCTCTCTCTAATTGATTGAAAAATCTACTGATATGTAAATATTTTCATATGCATGTGTTATCACTACAACATTGCAAATATCCACATCTCTCGGAAAAAACAGAAATAGCACGCAACTATATATACAATTATTTTTCAGTTATTTTAGCTATTTCAATTATTTATTTTTCAGTTACAGTTACAGTTACAGTTATTGACATTTTTTCAGTTACAGTTTCAGTTACAGTTAACTGATTTGTTATTTTTCACGTTAACTGACATTTCAGTTACAGTTAAAGTTAACTGAAACAACACTGCATTGGACATAACGCACATTGGACATTGCGTGCTAAATTTTACAGACCCGATAAGCGCGTTATAACGTAAGTTCTACTAATTTAGAAATATTGATTCGACGGCACCTGTATGGAATGCAATCGACCTCCGATCCTGTCGCTGGCTTCGAGTACAACGACTTCTAGTCCGCTATCGCTAAGAACTTTAGCGGCTGTCAAACCTAGTAGATAGAACACAAGCAATGAATATTAACACGCACAGGCGTAAACTTACAGTAGATGAGAAATTGGGGCGCCAATCCATGAACCTCTAGAAATCAGTTGTTGTCGGTAATGAAATATTTCGTGAGTATTAGAAAAAAATTCGTTTCAGTATGTTCGCAGGCCATTTCACGCCCCTTGGCGGCAGTGTTTAATCTAGACTCCTGACTCCGGGGGAAACTGACGAGCAAGGCCGGGGGGAAGTCAGCTAGGGGCTGCTGTTAGTTGATGAAGTATGCCAAAATTTCCAGGAGGGGAATTTGAAATTTCCCAGGGGAAGGGCAATTCCCCCCGCCCGGAAACGGCCTAGATTAAATTCTGCTTGGCGGGGCCGAATCTGGCCCGCGAGCTGCCATTTGAATATAGCTGTTATATAGCTACTAAAATAATGCCAACAGGTATACGCTTCAATGTCACGCGCAAAGGAATTATATTAGAAAATCGCTGGAAATATTACCGCTCAACCCTGCTCCGACCACTATAACATCGGTTCTAGTCGCCATCTTTTCCCGTAGACGTGAAACCTCGACCTTTTCTCCGCCTTCAGTTGATTTGTTCCGTGTTCTCGATTCGTCTGCTCGCCTGTTGTAAGATCCCGACCCTTAGGCATCGAACCCAGAAGTCTCCGTTGAGAGGGACGGCGCAGAATTTCCCTGGAATCGATCCTCATCAGACCCCCCGCGCGACAGGGTTTGACCACGTCGAAAGACGGAGGCGTGCTGGAAAAGATAAATTTTGGTTAACAGTAATACTAGCAAGATAATACTGGTAAGATAATACTGGCATGATAATGGTAAGGTAATACTGATAAGATAATACTGGTAAGATAATACTGGCAAGATAATCCTGATAAGATAATACTGGTAAGATAATACTGGTAAGATAATACTGGTAAGATAATACTGGTAAGATAATACTGATAAGATAATTCTGATACGATAATAATGGTAAGACAATACTGGTAAGATAATGCTGGTAAGATAATACTGGTAAGATAATGCTGGTAAGATACTGTAGGCCTAATAGCCTACTAGTAAGATAATACTGGTAAGATAATGCTGGTAACACTGGTCAACAGTGAAAATGTTACTGACTTACAAGGAAATAAATCTTAAATCTGTAGTATGTTGGTGTCCTGAACACGAATATTACCATGAACATTTCTTATTGGCTCTCGTTTTGAAGATATTTCATATAGCTCATTTTGTTTCTATACTTCACCGTGTAAATTTATTCAGTGGGACTGTATCAAGATGCTAAATAAACAATATTGCATCACATTGCATATAACTATCATAATCACCCAGAGCTTATTGTATCATTTTCTGATGTAATGAAGTACTACTGCCAGGAGGCTGCTGAAGTAGGCTTACGTCTAGTAAGAAAAATGGTAAAGTACATCCGTAGGCAGGGCCGCCGAGAGAAATTTCGGGCCCCGGAACAAAAAAAAATTGCGGGCCCTTAAGAAAAATTTATCAAGTCTCCGAAAAACCTGACAAGCAAAAAACGTTATGAACTCTCCAAAAACAGCCTGACAAGCAAAAAAACCTTGTCAATTCTAGAAAAACACCCTGACAAGCAAAATAAACCTTATCGTCACCGGATCTGGGCCCCTGAAAACTCCATGGGCCCCGGTACAATGTACCGACCGCACCCCCTCTCCTCAGGCCTGTCCGTAGGCTTACTGCCCGTAGGTGCCGGTGCTGATCCCCGATTTCATGACCATCAGCCCATAGGTGGCTAAGCTATACCATCGGCGGACGGTGGCCAGCCTCTTCCGCCGAACCTATGGTTACCTTCGCAATTTATTTATTTATTTCTAGACAATTTCTCCAGCGCAGTAAACAAGGCTTAAGGCCTACGACAAAAGCGCCTTGACATATATCATTTAAATCCTATATTAAATAGATGTGTTTTTAAGTTCCTAAGAAAGGATTCTGCAGAGACAGCTTCCGACACAACGTCAGGTAACGAGTTCCACAGTAACTGATTCCCTTTGAAGAATGACCTTTCTCCAAACTTGGAGGTCTTTGACGGAAGAGGGACAAGCAGTAGGACTCGACCGAAGCTTCATTCTCGAATCGTTCGACGTCGTTCGCTGCACCAGCGCACTCAGATATTCTGGGCAGTGTGGGTCGTAAAGGGCTCGGAAAGTGAGCCAACAACGCTTGTAAACAATACGTTGTTGAACACGACGCAATGCAATGTTGCCACTGCTACTCAGTTTTTGACGTTAGGCCTACACCTAATTATCATGCAGCTAAGATGCTATCGCACGCCACAAGGGGAGGGAAAGACCCCCAGAATATATCAATACCCCCAAATTGATGATCCTAGAAATAACCCTGAGTTATTCCGAGCAGAGGTACACCAAATTTGATGCATTTTTTTGACCGGGAGGGGGTTGTGATAAAACTTACACAGATACCGTGTTTTGGTCCCCCAGTATACTTGTACAATTAATCGAACAGAGACTAATTTAGGAATGTATACAGGCTTTAATCAGCTTGGGCCAATACTACCGAAGTACTCTCTATTAACGCTTCAAGATTTAAAATGAAACAATACCGCAGCCGAAGTCCATAGGACTTTAGATCTCTTACCAGAAGTTTTCACAAGACTTTCACCCCAGATTTCCAGATGAACTATATAGATTCTTGCAGCGTTGCGGCTGGTTTTATCGTGTTCGGCGGGTCCCTATCGCCTGCTTGTCAAAGTTCACAATCGATGTGTCCGAAATCCTGTACGCGATAGGAGGTTTTTAATAGCCTATGCACTTGAATTGCATAATCAAGGCTCGTGGGATTGGCTCGACAGTCGACAGCGACCCTCGAGCCGCTGACTGAGATTTACCAACTGTCGTAAATCTCCAACTCGGCAAGCCTCCAACAATCCATTAGTAAAGCAGTGTTTATTCTAGGCATGTTTTTTTGTGGGAGGGGAGGAATTTCATTTTCCCCTCCCAAAGTTTTAAAATCACCCCAAACATTTGTAAATATTGGCTGGGGGATGGAAATTTTCTCCCAAAGCGCGGAGAGACAAACCTTGTCTCCCACAAACATTTCAAACACCCCCCCCAATGTCAGGGTGGCTAGAATAAACACTGCCAGACAAAGTACAGTAGAATCCTATTAAATGCGTAGAAATGCTATGCAGTGTCGTGCGAAGACTGTTGAGCGCCCTGGGCCAAGTCGATAAAAAATGTTTGACGAGCAAAAAAAGTCGCCGAGTCAATTTTGGAGCCCCCATCCAGAGATGTCCTTGGGTTCGGTCGGATTAGATGGGATGGGATGGGACAGGCATAAATTACCATGGGATGGGATGGGAATGGGACAGAAAAATCTGTCCCATGGACAAGCCTGCTAACGTCATTGCGTCAGTGCGCGCGATTGTGTGCATGCAGTCTACGTGACATGGTACAAGAATTTATGGCTATTGTCAAAGCAGTAAACAGAATCTAGGGTCCTTTTAATTAAAATGGTTAACAGGTATAGACTGACGAAACCCAATCCGACCCATTAATTTTTTGTATAATCTGGACCCAACCAATCCAATAACACAACTCATGGGTTAACCCAATCCACGGACTCTGCGTCTTTTCGAAGTCTGCCTTGCTGCTTCCCCACTAACTCCGACCACTAAACTTCGGCTGCAGGTATCTCAATGGTAGATTAAGCGCCTGGGAATAAGCAGCAACTACGGTTCCTGCTTTCGAAAGCGCCGCTATACTGTAGAAATTAACGAGATTTTACTTACTTACTTACTTACTTACGTCTGTCCCAGCCTGGTTTTTACAAGTTGACGTTGTAAACTTAAATGGCTAAATTCAGGACATAAAGTAAGCCTAATAACGCAGAAATAGCCCAGCCCAAATTTCATGGATTTTTAGCATGGGATTGTGAAAATACTTACAATGAAATATGATTGTATACTTGTACCGGTTTTATTGGCCCACCCTGTAATATAAAATATATAATATATAATACAGGTATAATAATATATGTGCTGCTCCTATAGTGTCGTGTGGTAACATTATATGGATGCCATAAACATGTGCAGGCTGTAAAACATAATAAAATATATCTCGAATGAGCTCTTGTTCACTAGGCCTACGTGCCAGACATTGAATTAATACAGGTTTGCTTCACGATCCAAGTCACCGACTGGTTTCAAGGACAAACCAAGGACTCAACTCTCAATTCTATAACCAGGACCAAAGACTCAACTCTCAGGACCAGGATCAAGGACTGGTAACTTGTCCTTAAGGAGTCCTTAAAAGGCCAGGACCAAGACCAAGGACTAACTTCTTTGGGGAGATGCTTACCCGTGTCCCAATTTCTATTTATAAGAACGAGAGGATGGCATGATGAGCTGAAGATTAATCCAGCGCTCACCATAAACCTGCTCAGTTTGGTATTTATAGAGGAAAGGGGGGGCATTTCTGGCAGGGCCGGATTAAGACCCATAGAGTCCCCTCTAAGAACCTAACGATTTGACGCCCCCTAACCACAAGCTCTAAATATATGTAATTCCAAATAATTATAGACACTAATAAACCATAAAATAAATTTGTATTTTTCAAAATTTAAAAACTTACAGTAAGATGGAAAGTAGTGTTTAATTTCGTACACTTCCACTTCGTTTAGATTTTAAAAGGTTTCTCTTATTTTTAAAATTGCGAAGTCTTTGATCAGATCCTCAAAGTTAATGTTACGTAACACATCTGATTCTGTACATAGTAGAGATAAGGCATCACGGGCGCCTACAGAAATCTTTCCAGGAGGGGGCAAAACACAATGGTCATGGCTATGCCACATAAATTTTTCCACGAGGAGCAAAACACACCTTAACACAATGGTCACGGTTAATATTTTAGCAAGGATTTCAAATTTCTATGGGAAATATTGGCATTTTTTATTTTCCAGGAGGGGCAAGTGCCCCCACTTGCCCCAATGTGCGGGCGCTTATGTAAGGCATCCAACCCAGGGTTGCCAACTGGCATCCTTGGAGGCCAAAAAGCTCGATTCTGGCATCCTTAAAGACGGTTTGGCCTCCTCCGACATTGAGTTTGGCATCCTTGGTATTATTTGGCATTATTTTGGCATCCTAACAACGGTCTGGCTCCCAGAAATGTTTTTGCATCTTTGCCATTATTTATGGGTTTCAAGGTGGATTCTGATCAGATTTTAAGTAAATTGTTACAGAAATAGGTATTTGCTGAATTCTATGTTCACAATTCACATGAACGATTGCTCAGGGTTGCGGTGAACACAGCGAGGATTGTCATTAAAGAATTGTGTGGGGTTTGGGTGTGATGGTGCATCTAACATGATGAGGTCTAAGAACTTTGTTTGGTCGCGTCTTAAAGAGCAATCACCCCCACTGTGTTCTAATGAGATGTATTTGTCACAGTCTTGCCCTTTGCGTGCAACACGCTGTTGAAGCAATGCCTTCAAGTCTGGGATATTTGCTGGCTGAAATTCCCTCCTGGTTTCGCAGGAGCTCAGTGCGCCGTGGGGAATTTAAGCAGTGGCGTCATTTCACACTTTTCTTGGGGGACGAGAAAATTTTTTTGCAAATTTTTGATAAATTTTGTCAAATTTTTTGCAAATTTTTTGCAAATTTTGAGCAATTTTGGCAAATTTTGGGGCGAATTTGCAATATTTTTTGATATTTTTTGGCAGTTTTTGCAATTTTTTGCACATTAATACATTATAAATTAATATTTTCATTTCCTTGGGGGGTCACGCCCCCCTAGCCCCCCTCCAATGACGCCTCTGAATTTAAGCAGGTGTTCAAAGTAATGAATGTAGAAGGTGAAATAATCAAAATAGGCCTATTTATATGTATGTGTATGTTTGTGTTTGTGTGTGCAGAGCCGGCGCGTGGGGCCTGCAAAGCATGCGGCCGCAGGGAGCCCCCCCCGGCCTCGGATATTTAAGAGTTTTCAATTTTCTTATTCTTAAGTAGGATTTGTTTTGCTTTTTGCTCGTCAGGACATTTGAAGAGACACAAATATACAAGGATGACCTTTTTTGCTCGTCAAGACATTTCAAAAACGTTGCACTCGTAAAAATTGCAGGAGTCCCCGAAAGTCACGCGCCGGCTCTGCGTCACTGCGTGTGTGCGCGCGCCTGTGTGTGTGTGCGTTCGTTAATAATTAATCATTGTTTATGTCAAAGCACGATTTGACATCCATCGGGGTAGTTTGGCATCCAAATTCAGTGCTTTTGGCATCCAGTTAGAAAAATGACTTGGCAACCCTGATCCAACCTGTCGATGTTGCACCGTTGTTTTGATGGAATTTCGATCAGAACAAAGCGATTGATTATTTAGACCGTTTAAGATATTTAATTTATTCAACCACATAGCAGAACATTTACTTGACTGTGAAAAAAGTAAGAGATAAAATCGTTGTGCCCCCTTCCCCAGTGGGGCCTTAATTACTACTAACACAGTGACAAACAAGGCTCGCTATGCAGACACAATCCACAAGAATAATTTCTAATGTCATGTGTTTTGTAATAAAACGTGCAGGCGTGACACGAGTCACAGCATTCGCATTAATCAAGCATTATGAAAGTCATCTGATGCAGTTTAATTAAACCAGGGCCCATAATTCACCGTTCAGTTACAGTCTGTACAGATGTAACCGGGGAGGGGGGAGGCACGGAGAGACAGTGTTTAATCTAGACTCTAGACTCCGGGGGGGGGAATTGACAAACCCGGGGGAATCAGCTAGCGGGCTGATGTTAGTTGATGTATAGTATGCCAACATTTCCGGGGGGATTTGAAATTTCCGGTGGGGGGAGGGCAATTCCCCCGGAAACGGCATAGATTAAACCCTGCGGAGAGACCAAACAAAGACAGGTTTCGATTTTCAAACAAAACGGCTGAATAGAGCGGAAAGATTTTTTTAAAAGTCCATTGCATTTGAAAGTTATGGTGCGCCGTGAGAGTCATTATAAACGGATCTAACGTCGGTAATTAAGAGTGGAGCAGGCCACGAAAATCGCTTCATTTAAGCAGGGCCGCCAGAGAGGAGGAGGAGGAGGAGCAGGAGGGGCAAATGCCCAGGGGCCCCCGGATCTGTAGGGGGCCCGGGCGGTTTAGGTTAGGGTTTAGGTTAGGGCAGGGTTACTTCTAGGATTATCAATTTCGGGGTGTCGGTATATTTTTGAGGTTCATCTATGCCGAAAAAGTCTGACAAGCAAAAAGGTCATCCCAGGCACGGATAGGGGGGAGTGTTGAGGGGGTGTCGGTCTCAAATTGTGGGTGTTATGGGTGTAAAAATATATCTGGGTTAGGTGTAAAAATATCCCTGGGTTAACCTGTTAAGGTTAAGGCTAGAAGGCATTGCTTGCTGAGACGCTGACACGCAAAAAAGATCATAGGGCCTAAACGGTTTTCAAATTTTCTAGGGGCCCGTGACAATTCTACCCAGAGGCCCGGAATATCTCTGGGCGGCCCTGCGTTTGAGCATTCGAAACCAACTGGACCAGAGTTTATTCTAGCCACCTTGACATTGGGGGGATTTTGAAATGTTGGGGGGACAAGGTCTGAGTCTCCATACTTTTTTGGGGGGGATTTCCATTCCTAACCAACATATGAAAAATTTGGCTGGGGGTGAGGGGGAATTTAAAACTTTGTTTTGGGGGGGGGGGAGGGAATTCCCCCCAGAGAAGGCCTAGAATAAACACTGCAACTGGACAGAGAGCCAGAAAACTTGAGTCATCTGAAAAAGTTTCGAGTAGGTTTTTCCAGGAGCTTTCCTTGAGTTCCTCGGTCTATCAGTTGAGAAATCTTGCTCATTTTTGCATCACCTGCCGAATGGTCAAGCTGCGCGACAAACCGCAAATGATGCTTCTGGCCGGCCATGGTGGACTGAGCAGAGGTGCCGTGGGGACGGAAGGTCCGGCCAATGGCCAATGCAAATAAATGGTCGACTATTTGAAAATTTGCTGCAAACCTTATCCTACATTTTAAAAACTGGATTTTGCTGTAAAATCGTAAACTTGAGTGAAGACATTCTATTTAGTTTCGATAAAGTGACGGTTTTTGTGACATTGGATACGTTGCTATGGTATTTCCATGGTATACCTTCTCTGATATTGCGCTAAATGTTTTGGTTTAATAGCACGTTTTATTATGCTGAAATTATTATTATTATTATTATTATTATTATTATTATTATTATTATTATTATTATCATCATCATCATCATCATCATCATTATTAATTGTGCGTTCACGTATTCAACGATTCAGACGCAGACCAGTTGAAGAGTTCTACAAAAATTTAAAAACAAGTTATAACGCAGAAGAGTAATCATTTAATTAAGTAAGTAGGTAAAATTTCGTGAATTTCTATAGCGCTCGCGAAGGCAGGTACCGTAGTCGCTGCTTATTCCCAGGCGCTTAATCTACCGGTGAAATAGCTGTAGACGAAGTTTAGTGGTCAGCCGGGCAAAGTCAATTCAGAAATCAGTCAGCATAAGATTGTAGAAGCAGCAATGCAGACTATGAACAAAGAAACTGAAAGAGACGCGACTTAACTCTAGATGCGATAGTATTATGACAATGTTTTATACAGATTCCAGGCCTTTGGGAAGGAATTGAGGCTTTTTAAAGGGGGGAATCGACTTGGTTGGAGGGGAAAAGACACCGTTCAATGCAAAATTTGTGTAAGTGCTGGGATTTTTGTGTGTGGGGGGGATTTTGAGGTTTTTTTTTGGGGGAAGGGGGAATCTCCCTTTCTAACAGGCCTGTATAAAACACTGTACTATGGTATCACTGCGAGACAAAAAATCATCCGGAAACTGTTTTAATTTCCGAAGGAGAGATTCTAATAGCAGCTAGTTTAAACACAGACAAAAATTTGCGAGAAATATCTGAAAAGAGGATTCGAATAACTGTCCATGAATACACGGTATTAGGCTAGAATATAGACGGTATATAATAATTTCACGTTTAATTGTAATGCATTGAGATTACAAAGATTCCGTTAAGACTGCCTAAGCCCAGAAACATCTCGACGCGGCTGCATTTTCCCTAGCGTCGTGACAGCTTTTTAAATTAAGACATAAATCACGGACCTAGAAATCTAGAAATTGTTTCACGTCGTCATTATAAGACAGACCAAGCAAGTCGCCGGTCACACGGAATGCATGATGGATGACAACAGTCAGTCATCTCTTGCAGAGTGCATATATGACGAGATGGAACCAGTACGAAACTGGCAATACGAGTTAAATAAAAATCGCTTTAGGCAGAGTTAGCGTCTTCTAGACGCACGCAGGTTTCTGGCGTTTTCTCTCGCGGATTTGTGAATAGGTCTAGCGGCGCTTCATAAATTGATGAGATGAATTCACACGTCGCACGTTCATCCATCTCCCCTCCGCCGCATCGGAACAACCAGGACAGTAGAGGCGTGATCCGGCATTTCCTATTATCAACTTGCTTAGCAAAAAAGCCGGATTGGGCGGAAATCACGTGATCAACTGTCAGTGACAATTCATATTCGCGCCAAAATTAAATCAAGTTGCCGCGATTTTTCGGTTTTCGAGAGCGTTAACTAATGTTTGTATGTGACAGACAGACAGACAGACAGCCAGACAGACAGACGGACGAACAGACGGACAGAGACGAGAACAGCGGTATTGGACGTATTGCTATAAAGAAAGGGGTTTATCTGTGTGCATTAATCAGGTGGTAGACAATATGGGTATATAATAATAATAATAATAATAATAATAATAATAATAATAATAATAATCTTATTATATAATTCTCGATGTCCGGCGAATCCGGCGAATCTGTCTGTCGGTCACGATACACGGCAGATTTTGCAAGACGCTGTCGCCATAGCAACGAAATTGTTTAATCAAAACTGTATAATATAATCAACGGAGCGTTTAACGAAGCGTCTTAATTGCGGCTTAAACCCCCGTTCCCCTTCCCTCTCCCCATCCCTCTCCCAATCGCCCAGGGCCCAGCCCATTCCCGCCCGGCCCCAAACCCCCTTTCCTTCCCTTTCCCCACCCTCTTCCCTCTTCCCACCCCTTTTCCAATCGCCCCGACCCCAACCCATTTCGGCCTCGGCCCCAAACCCCCGTCCCCCTTCCCTCTCCCCATCCCTCTCCCAATCGCCCCGGCCCCAACCCATTTCCGCCCCGGTCTCAAACCCCCGTTCCTCTTCCCTTTTCCATCCCCTTCCTCTACCCATCCCTCTCCCAATCTACCAGGCCCCAACCCATACCCGCCCTGCCCGACAGGCCCCAAACCCCGTTCCATCCTCTCTCACCCTCTCAAAACCCCCCTGTACCTCTCTCCATCCCTCTCCCAATCGCCCTGGCCCCAACCCATCACCGCTCCGCCCTACCCCACCGGCCCCAAACCCCATTCCCAAACCTACACAACGCTGCTCCGAAAACCTGTACAACCCACTTTCCTCTTCCCAAACCTCCTTCCCTCTCCCAATGCCCTGCCCCCGTATTATATATATTTATTCCTTCCTAGCCTCAATACCTATTTTTTAAAAATTTAACACCTCAAGTGGGGATTAAATTTTCAGACGCTGTCACCATACTGGGGATTTAATTTTTGGAAAAGCGTTCTTCAGAAATGATTGCTGTAACGTTTTAAATTTGCTATATCTCAGGCTATATAGGAGCTAAAAAGATGAGGTTTGCACCATTGTTTAGACTGTTTATTTCACTTTCTAACCGTCCGTGCAAAACAAACAAATTTGAGGGTAGAGTCCACTTTACGGCCTAAAATATCACCCTTTCTCTCCAAAACTTTTTAAAGCCCCTAGCAAAATATTTTCAGCGGTAACCCCACTTTGGTCAGCGGCAAAGTTATAAAGGGATGTCAGAGGAACAAAATAAACCAAAAAGTTTGAAAATCGGTTGACATTTGGCAAAGATCTATCAATTCTAACCCGATGACCCAATGTTTGAACATAAGTATTATCGGTGAATTTCGCGAAAGTTCTGAATTGTGAGAAAGTTTCCAATTTTTTTGAATTTGCTATATCTCAGGCTATATAAGAGCTAAGAAGATTAGGTCTGCACCATTGTTTAGCTTTTTTATTCCTCTTTCTAACCGTCCGTGCAAAACAAAAATGTCCAGCGTTCACGAGCTTTCCGACAATCAAGTGAGAATGAGTAGCAGGCTGTTGCTTGGCGTGAAAAATCAGCACAGCAAACAAGAGAATCAAGCACTGGATGTCGTTCGACACTGCCAAATCAGTACACTTACCTTGACTATCAAGTTTCAGAAAATTCCTGCGAATGGGCGTTAACTCGGTTGAAGGAAAAGGCGGCGATTTATGGAAATTAATTGCGCAAAATCCTATTGCATTCAGGGTCGGCGCTACGGGGGTGGGTCCGCGGGTCCGGACCCACCTAGCCTCGGGCAGGGGCACCCAAGCAAATCGTTCAAATACGCAGGAAAATGTTGATTGGGGGTGAGGGGTAGTCTGAGCCGGCGGGTCCTGGCTGTGTAGATTGCATTAGACCCACCCAGTCAACAAAACCCAGCGCCGCCCTGATTGCATTTGCACAAAATTGGGTGGTAAAACAGCCAATCTCCCCCGTCATTTTTGACGGGTAAACACCTAGTAATAATAATAATAATAATGTGATTTTAAGCGGTTTAGGAGGCTAAGTAAGTCTGTGTGAAAACCACTGAAGAATGACGTCTTTGAATTACAATTTCTTTATTCGTCAATGTATTGCTCTCCGTTCCAGGAGGATCTGTAAGCTTCATTTGCAGTTTTCAACACTAATATACTCACATTTACTCAGTATATTCATGCCAGGGTCGTAGTCGGGAATTTGATTTAGGGGTATAAATATTTGGAAGGGGGTAAAGTCTTAACTATAGACCATATAAACCACATATAGGTAAGGTAAAGGTAGTCCCATACTCGATTTTCGAGCGTTGGGGCCGGTGCTGATCTCCGGTTACTAGGCAAGCAGCAACGCAGGTGGCTTGTGCCATTAACCTAGAGTAGGTTGCCATTACTTTCTCTTGACCCACGTCTTACCCTTCGCAGCTTAACGCTGCTACCAATTTATCGACGCCTAAGCGATGAACGGCTTGGTTGGCCGCCGGCACCACGGCTAGAATCCGGGATGGTCACCCATCCAAGTACTAACCGCGCTCGACGTTGCTTAACTTCGGTGTTCTGACGGGAACCGATCGCACAGCGCCAAGTAGGCCGGGTAAACCACATATAGCCACATATAAATCGCATAAAAACTTTAAGGATTAGGATGATGATGATGATGATGATAATGATGATGATGACGGCGACGATGCTGATGGTAGTGGTGATGACGATGACGATGACTATGATTATGAAAGATGATGATTTCAATGATGATGATGATGATGATGACGATAATGATGATGATGATGATGATGGTGGTGACAACGATGATGATGACGACACTCGGAAAACAACATCTGTGCTGTGAGAATTAGAAGAATTGAGTGGCATAATCAAAAGAAGACGGACAGACAGACAGACAGACACCGAGCAATGTGCGTAAGCAAATTGCACTTGTGTGCGTGCGTGTGTAAATGTAAAGAGTGTCAACGAACACACACAAGAATGATTGAGTGAAAGTCGGAGAGTAGAAGAGAAGAAAACCGACGCGAAAAATATGATATATATCTCATATATATATATATATATACAGTTATACACCGTATGTATAATATTTATTTACAGTAGGACTTCGTTATAACGGACTCGGTTATAACGTACCGCAATGAACGGTTCATTGTGATGCGCTACCGTATTGGACGGCATTGGATAAAACGTACCTCGGATATAACGTACTCAATTTTACGGACCCGATAAAGACCTTACAACGAAGTTCTACTGTGCATATGCTTATGCGCGTGTGAGCGCATGTATGTGTGTTTGTGTGCGTGCGTGTGTGTATGTGGTTGTGCCCAGAGGCATAGCGAGAGGGGTAGGGGCATATGCCCCCGGGCGCTGAGGTGGGGGGGGGGCGCCAAAATTGGGTATATGGGTAAATAAAATGCATAATAAAGAAAAAGAAACATGTGCGACGACCCTTTTTTTGCTCGTCAGCACTACTACGAAGAGGGGGCGCCCGTAAGACTTGAGGGGCGGCGCTGAGGACAATGTGTGACACCCTTTTTCCGTCTTTTTCTCATCAGCACTGTTGGATTGGGGGGCGGGGCGCCAACGGTACACTTTGCCCCGGGGCCGGATACCCTCGCTACGCCTCTGGTTGTAGGCTACCATCGCAACCACGGAGACAATTATTTGATCTGGGGAGAAACAGAGACGGAGGAAGGGCGAGTGGCTAAACTACATCCTTATGAACGGCGTTCTGTGGCACGTGACGTACCTAAAAATTGCCTTGTCCGCGGCGCTGCTGGGATGGGGGGTATTTGTCTGGGGGTAGGGAATTTGTCGACACGAGAGTACGCGATGACGGCGGGTCACGTGACTTGCATCGGAGACGTCGGGTTGCTGCTGCTGCTGCCGATGTAAATGCGACGCAGTTTTCTGATGCGGAGAGCAGAGAGAGAGAGAGGGTCAGGCAAAGGTCGACATGGTGGTGGTCACGTGAGTTAAGACAGAGAGGCAAGAGAGAACTGTGGAAAATTCTGGTCGGGTGTCGACCTTTGCCGTGCATTGAATCGCCATTATTATTACGAACCCCCATCTCTTTTAATGCGGGGGATGGGGCGGGGTTGGAGTGGGGGTGAGGGGGTGGGGGTTGACAATGCGTAGCTTGCGAGGATCTGAAAAATAGATGAGTGTGAAAGTGCAATAGAGTTTAAAACCTCGAAAGACGTTTTCAATTAATTATTTATACAGTCGCGGCGATCGAATTGTATTCTCCTACGCAATCGGGGGGACGATCGTACTGGAAGTATCCACGACTCGATTCCGGGATGGTCACCCATCCAGGATGCAATCCGCGCTCGGCGCTGTCTGATTTCGGTATCCTATAATGAGAACCGGTTTCAGCAACGCTAAGACTGCGTAAATAACAGAGGATCGGAAAGTCACGACCAACTGAATCGAAAATCGATTAGGAGTTCCAATTCTGTGCTAATAAGATTGAAACCAGGCTGGAGAGAGAGAAAAAACATAGACAGAGACAGAGACAACATAGACAGAGACAGAGACAGACAGAAACAGAGAGACAGAGACAGAGTGAGAGAGTGAGACAAAGACAGAGAAACAATTAGATAGACTAGCAGATAAACTTACAGACAAACAGAAACAGAGACAGATACAGAGGAAGAGAGAGTAAGAGACACACACACAGACAGACAGACAGAACCAGAAACAGTGACAGAGACAGACAGACAGAGGCAGAGACAGATACAGAGGAAGAGAGAGTGTGAGACACACTCACAGAGAGATAGGCAGAGAGACAGAACCAGAAACAGTGACAGAGACAGACAGACAGAGACAGAGACAGATACAGAGGAAGAGAGAGTATGAGACACACTCACAGAGAGATAGGCAGAGAGACAGAACCATAAACAGTGACAGAGACAGACAGACAGTCAGACAGACAGATACAAATACAGAGACAGACAGAATTGAAGATAGAGTGAGAAAGTAAGTATGTTGGTAAATAATTGAACAAAGGAGTGATGGGATGTTTGCGTGATCGAGTGCGAAATGTCTTCCGTCGTTGTGTAATGAGTGAAGGCGAAGAAAGTGCAGTTGATCGACGGAATGAGTGAACGAAAGATGCAGTGACACCCAAACGATGCACTGTTTCATCGGCACCAAGTGAAAAGAGTGTAAACGAAAATGATCGAGTGAAAGAGACAGAGCTATAGAAGAGAAGAAATAGGAAAAGATATAACTTGTAATGCATAGGCCTATATATATATATATATATATATATATATATATATATAGAGAGAGAGATATATATATATATATATATATATATATATATATATATATATATATATAAGCCTTTCTGAATCTACTACATTTTGTAACCGCAATTATATTGCGCTGCATAAAGAGTATTTGTGAAATATTCAAACGAGGCTCACATAGGCCTAATCGAGAAACACATTATCTGGGAACACAGAGATATTAGTCTCATCTGGAAAAGTTATACGCAAAATACAAGGGATCCTGATTTAAAGAGACGCTAAATATATATA
>CM030859.1:9323338-9330838 GCA_018105865.1 Metaphire vulgaris | reverse complement strand
TTGAAGAGCACAGAACAGAATGCAAATCGACAGAAAATGTTTCCGTGCAGAAAGAAGGTCGACGGGTAGGTAGCCCCTTATCTAAATCACGCTATGTCGTCGGTCATTCCTCTCTCTCTCTCTCTCTCTCTCTCTCTCTCTCTCTCTCTTCGCTTCGATCATCTTGCAGATCGAAACTATTTCTTCATTTCCTAAGATCATCGCCGCACAGTCTCCCTCCCACCCATCCCCTCCCACCCCCTCCCCACCCCCACCCCTACCCCGGGGTGCGTTGTCCGGTGTTCCGGGCACGACTCGGGCGATTCGTTTTACGAACGCTGCCCCCCCTCCCCCCGGCGACGGCGAAAAACGTCCGGAATGGATTGATCGATTGAGTTCCGCGTTTGTCGCGTATGTGAAAATGCTTGTCGTCTGCGAAATACTCGTCGCCTTCGATGACGCTGGTCTATGACGTAATTCAATCGCCTCTCAAGTATAGAGTGAGATGCCGATCGGCCGCAGGGTGGGTCTCTCTCTTTCAAGAGCACGAGACGATAGGCCTATGGTCAAAGAAAAATGTCGTTAGTAAGACAGTTTATTCGTTTTCTTTACAACCACATCGCTTGACAGTCTGACATTTCGTACTCAAGTAATTTATATGGGACTGTCCATTAATTATGTCAACAATTTTGGGGCAATTTTTGACCCCTCTTGTCAACAACTGTCAATTTTCAGTGACACCCTATAATTATAATCATCCTTATTCGTGACAAGCACAGCATAAAAAAGTAGTACACAACCAGTAGTACACAACCAAGGAAAACACAACATTATGTAAAAAGACTTTTGACCACCCTAAGATCAGTGACGGTGCCCCTAAAAAGTTTAAAAGGTTATTATTTTGTGTGCGGTGATAACCTTTTCCCCTTTTTTGCTCATCAAGTGTGAAAATGATTACCTTTTTTTGCTTCTCAGGCTTTTCTTTGTTGTAATAAATAGTATTCCATGGAATTCCTATTTCTTGATTATTTGTAAGAAAAATGAAATTGTTGACGTCAACTTCTCTTGACCCCCTCTCCCTGTCAACAACTGTCAAACTGTTTCAAGCCCCTTCCTTCTATTTTGTTTACGTAATTAATGGACAGCCCCTAGGATATGCGCGAAACCGTATATTTGAAGTCGTTGTGAGCTTATGTATTGTATAGACCAATTTCAATCCATTTTTTAAAAAAACACGTCCCAATACAATCCGTTACGCTTAAATTGCAAGGATTTGTCTTTAATTCTATCGGCTCGTTCTAGTTTGTTCTGCGGAATTCTGCATAAGTATCTATTCTGCGCGTAATTTCTTCTGCTATTTTCTGTTCTGAATCGTTTTTGTTTCGTTTTACTCCGCTTCAGCCTCTCTTGCTTATTCTGTTCAAGTTCAAGCTGAGGTTAATTGTGATCTGTTCTGCTCTGATTCCCTTTGTCTGTCTCTGCCTCTCTGTCTCTCTGTATCTCTGTCTCTCTGTATCTCTGTCTCTCTGTATCTCTGCCTCTCTGTCTCTCTGTATCTCTGCCTCTCTGTACCTCTCTGTATATCTCTCTCTGTACCTCTTCCTTTCTATCTCTATCTCTGTTTCTGTCTCTGTTTCTGTTTCTGTCTCTGTCTCGCTCTCTCTCTCCCTCTCTCTAACTCTCTCTAACTGTTTATTTCTGTATCTATACCTCTGTGTCTCTGGCTGTCTCTCTCTCTCTCTCTCTCTCTCTCTCTCTCTCTCTCTCTCTCTCTCTAGTATCGTTCCAATTAATTTGATTTCAGATAGATCTCATTCGTATTTTGTCGACGACGACCGTCGGAACCAAAGACCGCGACGTGGTTTCGATCGAGCGCCGACCATAATGGCGCGTGCCGAGGAGGCGACGATAAACTTCCTGGTCACGCCGTCACACCGGAGTCATTCCTAGAAAACTGACACACGGCGAATGATAAGCGCAAATTGCAATTTTGAAAAATGAAGGACAGCAGTTCTCGAGAAGACTGCAAGACTGCATTGGAGACGCGGAGTTGTCGAAACTAATCTTGCGTGTTCCTCTAACTCTGTCTCTCCGTCTCTGTATCTCTGTATCTCTGTCTTTGTCTTTGTCTCTGTCTCTGTCTAGCTCTCTGTCTGTCTGTCTGTCTGTCTGTCTGTCTGTCTGTCTCTCTTTCTCTGTATCTCTTCTCTCTGTCTCTTCTCTGTCTCTGTCTCTCTGTTTGTCTCTGTCTCTGTCTCTGTCTCTGTCTCTGTCTCTGTCTCTGTCTCTCTCTCTCTCTCTCTCTCTCTCTGATTCGAAGCACGAACCTCGTTAATTGAACGCGGCAGAGTTGCATTCAATAGAATCGCAAACACGAATAATGCCAACACAGAGAAAGGCATTAAGGCATGTCCAACTATTTATAGACGGTTCTTCTGTTGCCATGACAATTTAGAAGCAGAAAGAACGACGTAAAATACAAGAGGAACAACTATTCACTTTCAATCAATCAATCAATCAGTTGACTTTTATGGCGCCACTGTCATTATGTTCAGGGTTATTTCTAGGATTATTATTTGGGGGGGGGTGTTGGTATATTCTGGAATTTCTGGGGTGCCCTGCCAAAACGTATGACAAGCAAAAAGGTCATCCGGCTCTCAGATTGGGGTGGGGGTGGGGGTGGGGTGGGGGTGGGGGTGGGGTGGGGAAGGTGTCGGTCTTAGATTGGGGATGTTGGCGGGTGTTAAGAGGTCTATGGTGTCTGCCGACGATGAACCAAATCCAGGCCGAATAAGAACCAAGGTCAAGGTGGTCATCAACTGCGCTTTAAGACCGAATCTAAACATTTGGCGCTTGCGTCTGAAACTGGGGTTCAACCCCTACCACAAAATTCGGATAAGAGTGTGAAAGTGCACTTTTTGGGATGCGATGTATAGCGGCAGCATTCTACAGCGCCTCCTTGTCTCTACTCGAAGCACAGTGGTTTCTTGGTTGACGTAATATTTTGTACGAAAACGTACAGTAAATCGTATTAACCATGCTAGTTACTGTCTAGATTTCTGTAGTTCGAGTGATGTGTCACGTTCCTATATGAATCTGTAGAGAAGATGTCTGAAGTGTAAGACATTAATCTTTATTATTATCTGTTCGTGTAGAAATAGCGTGTCAATTTGCTACTGAAAAATAAATAAACATAGACATTAATACAGCTAAACATCTTAGCATAGAGCTTACATAAGCGGTGCCTTAGCAGCTTATCTTTTTAGGCGCCTAATAAATTACAGAAATTTAATCTGATAATTATCTAACTAATTAGATATATAAGCAGAATAGAATAGAATAAAACGAAATAGAATAGAAAAATACAATTAAAAAACGGTTTAGAGAACGTGACAAGAATGACTAACCGAGAAAGAATGTCACCAGGGCGCGTAGCGACTTTTTTTTTTTTTGGAGGGTATGTCGGTGTATGTATACCCCAAAATAAGGAGATATAATACAATATATATATAACATATATACTTATATATAACATACATAATATATTATATATAATATATAGATAACAATATATGCCCCACAAAATTGTAACCCCCTCCCGAATCAAATGCCTGCCTACGCCCCGCTACATCTCCACCCCAGCAACACCCATACTTCGATCCTACCCCTCCGCACTGCCACCCCCCCTCCACTCCGATTTGGTTAATATCGTCAGCATTCTGTATCCTCTGCCATTCTTACTCTCTCCTGTTTCGTCTCTAGTTCTCGTATGGCAGGGTTAATTCTAGGATTATCAATTTGTTGGGGTGTATATATATATATATATATATATATATATATATATATATATATATATATTCTGGGGTCCCCTGCTAAAAAGTCTGACAAGCAAAAAGGTCATCCCAGGCTCAGATGGGGAGGTGTAAGGTGTCGGTCTCAGATGGGGGGTTGCGGGGGTGGAGGTGTTAGGGGTAATAGAGAGGGGTTGTAAAATATCCCTCTCTTTGGGTCAGGAAAATTGTGTTAGAAGAGAAGGACTGACAGACGAAGCTGTCACGAAGAGAGAGAGAGACAGAGAGAGAGAGAGAGAGAGAGAGAGAAAGAGATGTTGCATGACAGATGAATGAAGCGTAGGTCTCGTGTGAGAATCAAAAGGGGGAGGGATTCACACCTTAGGGGAAGAAAGTTGAAGAGGGGGAGATCAGAGAAGATCAGAAAAGCAGTGCAGGGTTGTTGTGGAAATGAGGATTTCGACCAGAGGGTGTCTCAAGTGCTGTTGGGGGGGACGGGGGGACTGGTGGTGGGCCTGGAGTTGGGATGTCTTTGACCGCTTCGCTTCCAGGTAAAAGTCATCAGGAAAGAGAAGAGAGAAGTGGCGTGTGGCGGGGAGTTTGATCTCGCCTGGCATAAAGAGGCAAGCTCTTCGTAAGAAAAAACAGCGACGCTGGAACTAAATTGGAAAAATTAAAAATTCTGAAAGTTGACTTCTATCTCCCCTCCTTCCATCTATCACTCTCTCTTCCTCTTTCTGTTCCTCTCTCTCTCTCTCTCTCTCTCTCTCTCTCTCTCTCTCTCTCTGTATATATAATTATATATATATATATAATTCAAATTTTCAATTTCAATTTCAAATTAATTTTATCGTCCATTTCAAACACATAGGTGTTCATAGGGGACGCCTCAGACCACAAAACTGCAGTGCATATATATATATATATATATATATATATATATATATATATATATATATATATTCCTCTGACCAGAAAGTAATCGCCTAAAATTCGAAAGCCTTGGTAATCTGCAGAGTTTGTCCTCTCTCTTATTTCTTATATTCTCTGTCTGTCTGTCTGTCTCTGTCTGTCTCTGTCTGTCTTTCTCTGTCTCTCTGTCTCTGTCTCTCTGTCTGTCTCTCTCTGTCTCTCTTTGTCTGACTCTGTCTGTCTGTCTCTCTCTCGTAAATCTTCACTTGTTTGAGATTCCGTTTCTAAACGAGCGTGTTATTTATTCTCCGATGCTATTTCATCCGTCGCATACAGAAACAGTCTTTCTCTCCCATCCCTCCTCCTCTCCCTCTCCGAAACAGTCCCCCCTCTTTCTCCTTAACGCCGCCGCCGCCCCTAATCCTGCCACAGGAGCGCCAGTGGACCGAACACCGCGGACCGAAGTAGGTGAAAAAAATCAGTGATCCGATCCTCTGCCTATCCCCCCACCCATACTCCACCCAGCCACCCACCCATTCCACTAGTCTCTATCTCCCACAAATCCGTTATTGCGACGCTATTTCGGGGACCTGCGAGAGGAGATACTCAATGGCTGCAGAGGGTTGTGACAGCCAGAGTAAGACGGTGAGCCACCTCTCTCTCTTCATCTCTCTCTCTTCTCTCTCTCTCTCTCTTTCTGCTCTTTCTCTTTGTCCTCTCTATCTCTCCAGCTCCATCTCCTCTCTCCATCTCCCTCTTCCCTCTCCCAGTTTATTTTTCTCTTTTTCCCTTTCTCTGTCTCTCCCTCTCTCTCTTTATCGCTCTGTCTCTTTCTCTCTCTGTTTCTCTCTGCCTTCATCTATTTCTGTCTATGTCTGTATGTCTGTCCCTGTCTGTCTGCCCGTGTCTCTGTCTCTGTCTCTGTCTCAGCCTCTGTCTCTGTCTGTCTCTGTCTGTCTGTCTGTCTGTCTGTCTGTCTCTCTCTCTCTCTCTCTCTCTCGGTCAAGCGTTGAACGAAGTAGACATATCGTTGCGTGTCGTGAATAGCAAAATGGACTCCCGACCCTCTCTTGCTTCCGTAGTCCCCGCTAGATGGCTACGAAGACGACGACAGTGATGAAGATGATGACGACAACTGTCACGAGAAGGGATTCAGAGACAGAGAGGGGCAGTCTATCTTCATGCCCTGTCTTAGACGCTGTGAAGAAAGTTCTCTTCGAGATAACGACTAAAACGACCATAATGACGACGACGATGATTGTGGTGATGATGATGATGGTGATGAGTTGGATTCTTAAATAATAATGACGACGATTTAATGTTTAATGATGAGTATTACGGTAATGATGATGATGATGATGATAATAATAATAATAATAATAATAATAATAATAATAATAAATAATAATAATAATAATAATAGACTTTTACCACCTTCAGGAGTAAAAGAGTAAATAAAGTGTTTGCAGTGATATAATAATAATAATAATAATAATAATAATAATAATAATAATAATAATAATAATAATAATTGCATTAATGAGGAAGGTGTAAATAATTTGTTGTGTCAATTACTAAAGGAGATATATTCTGTGAAATCAAAATCAAGTTAACAGTTTAAACGCGCGTATTTCGGCGATTTCTGGTTTCAGTTTCAGTTTTAAAACTCAATTCAGTTACATAACGCCTGAATCTTCCTTATCGTCTCTAAACAAACACACGATGATCCATTTTTCTCATTTAAAAAATAAAATAAAAGCATTTAAGAATACATACTGTCAATTATTTAGCTAAGTGTAATGTGTTAGTTAAGTTTCTCTTCTTTGTTTCTTCTTGATATTATTATATTATGTGAACGTTTATACAAAAGTCTATGCAGTGTCAATAATGGAAACCGATTCGACCAGTTTTGGTTCGTATATCAAAATGAAATTTGTCATAATAAAATGGAAAAGAGACAGCAAAAGATAACAATGTTTGAACGTAATGGTACGAGAGAAATCTATAACCTAGTTAGTCTTAAGGTGTTTCGTAACGCATAAGTATAAGCATCGACTACTGTGCTACTTCGCAAGCGCCATATAAATTTACGAGATTTTTACTTGCTTGCTTACTTACTTACGTCGTACCGGCCCGTAGCGTCACAAACTTCGAAGCTGCTGGTCAAAATGGCAGCAAAAGATTTTGACTTTTAAAATGAAAATTATTAATCTATTGCTTCTCTATCGATCACCAAAAATCAGAAACCAGGAGCAGATAAACGACTTTTTGTAAGACAATAATAATAACAATAACAACAACAACAACAACAACAATAATAATAATAATAATAATAATAATAATAATAATAATAATAATAATAATAATAATAATAATGTGATTTTAAGTGGTTTAGGAGGCTAAGTAAACCTGTGTGAAAACCAATGATGATAATTGTAACAAGTTTATCCCACAGAGAACTTTGAATCAATGAAGATGCGAAAGAGACTGGCTGTTTCGTTCACTTGCAGAAGACAGCAAGTAAAAAACAAAGACAGAAAGAAGTCTCTTAAATCCTGAATGCGATAAATTTTCGTACGTAATTGCTTCGAACGGGGGCAAACACTTTGGTCAAATACACGGAGCAAAGGACTTGGTTGCGCATAAAATGAGTCTGAATGGAAACTCTTAATCATTCGAAATCCAGTTCTACCGCCGGAAAATGTTCTTTCTTCCCCTAATACAGTGCCATTGTCGCCGGAAAACCCACACCAGTATTGTCGGATATATATATATATATATATATATATATATATATATATATATATATATATATATA